>JBBYHM010343357.1:64724-79431 GCA_038381775.1 Adansonia rubrostipa
TCTCATACTTCTTTTCCTTTTGAAATGTGGCAGTGAACCAACCTATTATCAACCTAGACGAAATCGACATTCAAAATAATGGCTTGGATAAAATCGATCTATTAACAACCTAGGTGAAACTGAGGTTTAAACAAATATCTCGAATAAAACCAACCTAAAAGCAACCTAGACAAAACTAAAATTCGAAGATGGCTTAGGTGAAACCAGCCTAACGTATAGAATTCTCATGCCTCAAACAAAAGGCATATAGCCAACATGTTCATATCTGAAATGATTTAGGAACAACTCAAATGCTTATTGTGCTAAAGAGTGAAACACAACTCCTTAGAGAAGTAGTTGTTTCCCACAGATGCAGGCAACTGAATCCAAAAATCCAAACTTTTAATTTCGATTGATTCCTTAGGCTAGAAAATTAATTTTCCAAAAATACTTTTTGATCACCTAGAATGCAAATCTGCACAATCAGTCTTAGGGAAGTAAGGATTTTGGGATCTGGCCAAATTTCACAACTTGTGTGAAAAACTAATCTCTGAATGCTAGAAAAGTATTATTCTATTTTTATTGTGTCAAAAACAATTCAAGAACAGTAAAAAAAAACCATGAAAACATAAATACAGCTTAAGGAAGCATGGGTGTTGTACCAAAACCTTTAGGAAAGCGTAAAGTTTTTACCTAGGGTTTCTTAGTGCCTCTAATCAGCCAAAAAAACCCTTAATAATGTATTTAAATACACCTTAGGCTAGGTTAGGCTTGAATGATGGGTTAGTTAAGCCCATTACTAATATAGCCAAAAAGTGGCCTACTTTGATTGTTTCTTGGAGCCCAATTAAAACTATTTTAATTAGCTTGTCCAAGATTAAGCCTGAAAAGTAACTTATTAATATTTTAACCTAATAACACACCAAGAATGACTATTCTATGAACTAAGCCCATTAGCACATCCAACTTGGAGTAGTTCACAACTAAACTTTCTTAGCTTGCTAATTAGAGCTTTTAGTCCACCCTTCTAATTTACATGTTAGATAATTTAATTCATAACTAAATTTTCTAACCCAAGTAAAACAATTTTACTTCATGTAAATATTATTAAATAATAAATAATTATTTATTATTTAATTTTTCAAATACAACTATTTTGCTTTATTTAATAATATACCTAATACCATGTCCATAAATAGACATTCTCTTAATAAGACATTCTTATCTTTATTTGCATATTAAGACATATCTAATTAAATTTCATTAATCTAATTTATATTTAAAATTATTCTTAATTAAACTTATTCAGTTAAGTCCTTATTATATTTTTTTGTCTAATTAAACCATACTTAATTAATCCTAATTTTAATCTAATAGATCATAAGATTATGTGTGAACGGTTAGGTTTCTTCCATAATAGCAATAAATATAATTACCTAATTAAGTGTATTTATATTTATCGACTAAGATTGGCCTCTAACAAGGCATCATGGCCATTCAGTATGAAGGAAGAGTCAATATGACCTCTAAGAAACCTTCTAGTAACTAGCCTTTCAGTGCATTTTGGTCTTTTAACTAGATATCCTGGAAAGACCATAGCCATGGTGTAATGTCTACTTATATATCAATCCATATTGTTCTTGTAACTTTCGATTAACCTTATGAATTTAAAGAAATAATTTCTCTTAAATTCATCATGTGTTGGCTAACAACTTTATCCAGTTAACCAAAGCCAAGAACATATAAGATATGTCTCCAATATCACTTAAAATGGTGAATTTACTTTGGATCACTCATCCACCTTCATATGGCTCATGCCATACCTAAAACCACCCTACCATATGCCTCTATCTATTATGGATCTATTCATGATTAACTAAAAGCATGACACTCCCCATACAAGATGACATGGTATCATAAGTCTAAGGACTAATAAACATGACTGGCATATGAGAACATGTTCCATACATATTTGAGTGACTTTTACCAAATAAAGTTCTCATATAGGCCATGTTCAATGAATTTGTTTCCACTAAACAAGTACCCACATGCTATCTCTAAGTATCTCTATACTTTAAGTTCTATGAGATCAAAGAGTTGCATGCATCCAATGCATAGAGGCTTAGCATATGCTAGTCTTTGTGCATTTTCAATGCCCTGTCTTGACAATACAATGACTATGAATGTTTTTAGTAACACAGCTTTGATGCATAAAGATCTCATCATCGTAACTCCTTACTAACTTTGCAAAGCCATTATATTTCATGGGCTTTATCCAATTATGTTTGCACGATTATCAATCATGCCAACTAATATAAAGGAAAACCTTAAATCACTAACATAAGTGATTAGTTTGCATTATTAACTTATATATACCTTATCTAATCTAATTGGCCTTGGGGCCTATACTAATATCTCCCATTTGCATTAAGCCAATCATTAACACATCTAATGCTGAACTCTTTTGACTAGCAATTGTGTGAATAAGTTTTAGTTATATTCGTGATAATCTCATTATCAAGGTCATTAATTATTTAGGTCACAATGAGAACCAAATTCTAATCATATGGGTCAATTGTTACTTTAACAACTATTATGAATCTTCTATTATCTTGAAAGCTAAACATCTAAATATAACTTCTTTTGTGAGCCTAAACAAAATAGTTTGTTTATAACTATTAAGATATAAACATGCAATCCTCTTTAGTTTGGAATGCTTCTGAATAATTGCATTTTTAACATCTTGGGTATTTATTAATAAGTCAAATTATGATCTTTAACTTTCAAAGAATCATTAACGCTTCCCATTAAATCCTACATGTAAAGACATAAAGGGTATTAGATTTGAAGACTATTTCTGAATCTTATTAGTTATAGGCCATTTAGTATTCTCAATATTATTGCAAGTGTATGTTTGATAATAATGTTACCATAATATAGAACAAATTTTATGATTAATGATTTATTCAATGAGGATTGAATCTAAGCTCGGCATCGAAAGCCAACAACCATCCTTAGTTGGCATGTAAATGCCAAAAATAAACATATAATGTTTACAAATAAATCAAGATTATGTTTCACAAAAACTAATCAAGAAGGCAAGTTTTGATCAATATCAACAAGTAGCCTTTACCTATGTTCGATCTTCACTACTCCTTTCATTTAGGCCTACAATATGACATACATATTTAATCGCCAACTCTTAGGTATTATATACTAAGAGAAGTGAATTAATCTCAGTGTGTATCTAATATTGAAACTTTTAGGTATCATATTTCTTTCTCATTTTTATTCTCCATTTTCAAAAGATAAAGTATATAGAAAATGCATGGATCATTATCCATATAAAGTGTTCAAGTATAGAAATACATCCTATTATATGAGGCCTGATTAGGCTACTTTATAATATCTTACTTAGTAATAATTCTTTAGGGATATCAAACCTCTCATTATTATTATCTTTATAAAATAGTTCTTTAAGGTTTTAAATGATTTCATGAGCTTAAATAGTCACTTGCTTCTTTCAAAGTTTAGGTGTCATACTAGTGATTATCACAATGTGGCTTAATCAAGATCATTAATATGAACTTCATAGACTGCCCCTAACCTTATGGGCTATTCTTGAATATGCCATTCAATGTGGGACTAGTCAATAAAGTCTGACCTATTAAGCTTATTAGAATCATGTATGCTACTTCAAGGTCATCAATATGAACTTCATAGACTGCCCCTAACCTTATAGGCTATTCTTGAATATGCCATTCAATGTGGGACTAGTCAATAGAGTCTGACCTATTAAGCTTATTAGAATCATGTATGCTACTTAGCAATAGATTATTAGTCATTTTGTGTTTATATCCATTGTAAACCAAAACACTTTTGTAGTTACTAGTCTGTAATTTCAATCATTAAGTAAGTTTTTACAACTTTAACGATTGTCCTCATTATTTTATTGTCATTGTAGTCATTAACTATAATATGAAAAATTTTACATTTGAATCTTTTTAATGAGCTAGGCACCCCTTTCATCCTTTTATAACCTTAGGTTTGCCCAACAAATCATAAAAGAACTAATTAAGTAGGTAAGATAGCTTACCAATTGTATCTTTATGCAACTCCTAGATTATTTAAGTGGGAACTTTTTTACCTAAATACATCATATGTATTTTACCTAACCACCATCTCTAATGCTGTGGGGTTAAGTTTGTGAGAATTGGGATAACATAGCTTTAGTTAAGTAAGACCCATTAATTGTAACTCAAGTAGCTCAGATGGAAGGGACATTTGGTTTGCCTAACAAATCCCTGTAACAAGAACTCAAGCATCTTGTTATAACATAATGGGAGGCATTTAATCATGAGTTGGGCTTGGATTTAATATTGTACAAGGGATTTTTAATCATCTATCTTAGGTTTCATTTATCTTACAAGGGACCTTCACTACTATTTCTTCCCTTTTCTTTCCCTTACTTCTTTTTTTTTTTTGAAGCATTCATCGTGAAATCTTTTCACTTAAGTGATCTCACACCCTAGATCACCAAAACTTGGAATGTATACCATTTTAATCATAAGTATTCATGAGAAAACATTTTAAACATCAAAATGTAACTGAAAGGAAGCCAATAGTAAATATAACTTAGATGAAACCAAGGCCCAGAAGAATGACTTTGAGCAGAATAATGACTCAAACAAATGACCTAAGGGAAAAAGAAGATTGAAAAGATAACCTTGGATAAAACCAAGACTAAACTTGACATTCTTAGGCAAAACCAAGACTAAAAGATGACTTAGATGAAAACAAAACTTAAAAAATGACCCAGATGAAACCAAACCTAAGACAACTTAAACGAAACTAAGGTTAAAAGAAATAGCTCAAATGAAATTGGCTTATTAACAACTAGATGAAACCAAGGTTTAAACAAACTACCCAGATAAAACCAACTTAAAAATAATGTAGATGAAACTAAAGTTCGAAGATGATCCAGACAAAACCAACTTGAAGACTACCTTAAATGAGCAACATTAATGCTTTGTAATACAAATGTAACAATCATAATAAGTGCAAATGCTTTATGATGTGACTGCAATTACTCACCAAAGATGTAACCATTTAATGCCCCTAAAAGGATACATCCACAAGTACCCTTAAAATATGTGATCTATGAATAATGCCCTCAATGCTAATGTAAAGGACAATGACACTTTTAATGCTCCAAAATCTAATTAATTTCTCTCTTGAAATATAATGCGATGCATACAATGAATGTTATGTAATGCCGCAAACCCTATCTTATGATATTGTGTATGGTATGTAAGGAATGTCAAGTAATGCCAACACCTCATGCTAATACTTCTTTAATCAAGCTCACTATCTCATCTTTTCCAACCACTTTCCTTTCATGGTTTCAAAATAGGTGAGATCTTTTATCAATTCCAACCAGTCAATATTTCCCTAGAATCTTTCCTCTTCATTTCATTATTTAAAGCAATAGTATTCATTTCACTCCTTGTCTTACCCTAGAATATCAACATTTTCAAGCGTACTTAGGTTTGGAACAATTTTTCTTATCAATTTTTTTTGAAGAATGCACCTTAGGCTCCTTACACTCTAGAATAGATCATTCCCTTTCAAATTATCTACAATTTCCTCAACGATTACCCTTTTTTAACCAAAAATCAATGCCCTAGTATCTCCCTCTGTTATCCTTTCATTTAAAAAACATGACTCTTAATAGCCTTTTACCTCTCATTATGGAGAGCTTTTGCCTTTAATTATGTGCCCTTTTCTCAAAGCAACCACTTCTTAAAAAATGCATTTACTTAAAAATGCTTATTTAAAGAAAACTAAGTTTGAAAAACATTACCTTAAAGCACATAATATTTAAGTCTCTAAAAGACTGATATCCACTTAATTTGGTCTTTTACAAATTCTATCAAAGAGTTTTGCACAAGAAGACTTCGATTAGTCCAAAAAGGTTTTGTAGAAGTGAAATATTTGCCTTATTATCCTAGGCTCCCTAATGGATTAGCCTTTACAAAATATGGATTCTATAGGAATCAAACAATATCGATATTATCAATAAATGCCCCTCTGTTAATACCCAATTGGCACTAAGATGGCTATGACAAGGTCAAGGTTAGGGAATCAATTTGGAAAAGGTAAAAAGATTTAATTTTCAAGTTAGTCCCTTTAAATGAGAGCTAACACCTTAGGATATTCATGGATTTTTGTGTGTCCTTAGGTTTTCTTAACAAAATCTTGGTAGTCCTGTGACTAACACCAAAAATTTTCCTATTTTGCTTTAGCCTATCCATTTTTAGGTTTGCACTCTAGAGCTAAATTCTCTCCTATTTCTTTTTTCTTTTTTTCTTTTTTCTTTACCTCATCATGTTCTTAAGAATATTCAATATTTGTCCAAAAAACAATTTCCTAAAGAATAAGCTTATCAGCTTAAATAGCCATACTTGATAGAAATGGACTTTTCTAGGTATATAATGTAGGCCATGGTGGGGGGACATTTTTAGATAGTCCAAAGTATCCTATTCACATGATATTGTAATATATTTTCATTTTTCTTATTTTTGATTTTTCCATTTTTTTCATCCTATAAAAGTTCATGCTGTAATTCTCTTTTTTTCTCCACATTGATTGGTGTGTCCCTTTTCCATTAATCACTGATAAGCTTATGTGATACTAGGATCAAAAAATACTCAGGGCATCATATGTCTAATCAATAAAAAGTTTTTATCTTTGGTTAACAATAGCTATTTTTTTCGTTAGTTCTTTCATAAATTAAAGTTAATTGAAGAAATATCTAAAATTTGGAGTTTTATTAGTGAATTAGAAATGGAAGAAGTAACCATGAATTTGCTTGTCTATCTTTAGATTAGGTAGTGGAAGGAGAAAGATCATCATGGTGAGCATAGATAGTTGCATTCATATGCTTCTGAGGATTTTAATGAGCTATTAGTGGATTGTTTTGGACCCCATTGTTCCCAATGAATAGTTTTCTTGCTTTTACTTTCAGGTGAAATATCCTCAAAGATTTTTACATTTAAAAAATAGATGACCAAGTGCTCGGTGATAATCACAATACTTTAGGTTGGATTTTTCTTTTATTAGTGGTCATAGAACATATGGTAGGTTTACACTCTCATCTTTGATCCTTTTTGGAAAAAGTATTATCACTTTGTCCAATGGAATTGGAAATGGTAGAGAATCAGTATCATCATTTTGTCCTCTTTTTTCCTTTGTTTGTCTAGAATTGATTGTTTTCCTTTATCCTTGTAAGGCTTAGAAAGCCTCCTTACCTGAGTTAGTATGATCCTAATGTTATTTATGATTATCATTAAGGAGAAAAGGGCATTGTATAAAAAATTGCAAGGCATTTAAGGATTAAGTTCAAACTACACTTGATGCTAATCCTTAAAGGTTTAAAGAGCTGGTTGATTGTTGTGGGAAAGAGCAGGCTTATACATTAATGCTTCGAACTTAGAGGTTTTTTGGGAGGAAATCTTTGTGAATATGAAGGGAAAGGATATTGGTCAAGGCATTCTAGTTAGTCGAACCTTGTAATAGGATCTTTGTTTTTGGACTGACATTTTCATTAAAGCATGCGCTGTTTGAAATGTTTGGTAGCACAAATGAGGGTAGGTATAATTTAGAGATTTTAGTTAAAATGACAAAATATTTTTTAAAAAAAGAATTTTTAAGAAAGCATAATAATATAAAATCTCAAAAAAATTGATACTGATTATTAGGAATGAACCTATACCCCATAATTGGTTTTTTAGACTTTTTCATGACCATTATGATTGCTTGGAAAACCCATAACTTCAGCAATTGTTTTGAATTTCACCAACTATGATTGTTCTAAAATAACTAATAAAGTGAAAGCTTTGACTTAGGTTAGGATTGATAGAATAGATTTTTAGATTTATGAATTCTTTTCAAAATCAATTGGATCAAATATTCTGGTCAAGGTCCTAAAACTAGGGCAACTTAGGCTAAGATTTTACTAATATTTACCTTTTTTCAGACTTTGAAATGTGAAGCATTTGATCATTGTTTTTGAAAGCAAATGTGAAGCTTCAGATTTTTCATTAAAGCATGCACTGTTTGAAATGTTTGGTAGCATAAATTGGGGTGGGTATAATTTAGAGATTTTAGTTAAAATGACAAAATATTTTTTTAAAAAAAAAAGAATTTTTAAGAAAGCATAATAATATAAAGTCTCAAAAAATTGATACTTATTGTTAGGAATGAACCTATACCCCATAATTGATTTTCTAGACTTTTTCATGACCATTGTGTTTGCTTAGAATACCTATAACTTTAGGAATTGATTTTAAATTTCACTAACTATGATTGTTCTAAAATAACTAATAAAGTGAAAGCTTCAACCTAGGTTAGGATTGATAGAATAGATATTTAGATTCGTGAATTCTTTTTCGAAATTAATTGGATCTAATATTCTGGTCAAGGTCCTAAAACTTGGGTAACTTGGGCTAAGATTGTACTAATATTTACCTTTTTTCAGACTTTGAAATGTAAAGCTTTTGATCATTGTTTTTGAAAGCCAATTTGCATCTCAGGGCTTGATGGGTAATTAACACAACCTTTTGTTGTTAGAAAATCATTTGAGCCTATTTCTTTCATACCACTTTGAGTAGCCGAACATCAAGGTTTCACCCTTTTGAGATTTGTTCCTTTTAAAGCTTGCAAATGGATATATTGGCCCAAATGAAATATTTAAAGGTTAAAAGATCAAGGATCATTTCTTTCTATGAAGGCTTTCATCTTTCTACCTTTTTTTCAAATCATACTTCATCTTTATTTCCTTATCTAGTTCCCTTTTCATTTTTCTTTTGTTTTGCTCCTTTTGAGCTTTTTGGCTTCTCACTTTGCTTTTCACTTTTTTGTTTTTTTTTCCTTTTTTTATTTTTTATCTTTTTTTTATTTATCTTTTTATGTAAAGAATCCTAGATGGCAAAAACACGGTTTACTTTGACTTTACCCTAGTTTTGACTTTTTCTAAAACTATAAAATGAGATGTCCACCTTATGTTTTTCAAAGAGATTCTTTCTTTCCAAGCCCCTAGTGTGAAAGGTTATCCTTGATCAGGGTTTATAGAAAAAAATAATTCATTAGGCTTAAAATGGGTAAGCAACGAAAATAATTTCTATTCTTAAGAAAGGATAGTGAAAAGAGGAAATTATGTCATCTCAAGCATAAATACATGAGCTGATATACTCATAAAATATCCCCTAAATGCATATTTTTGCCAGCTCCTTCTTATCATGAGAATCTTGATGTCTAAAACTAATTCCTTAATGCATTAGATGAAATCCATAAAATCCTATTAAGGATTCTGATGTTCTCTTCCTAAATCAATGTAAATAACCTATTCCTGGGTGGAAAAAAACTTTTCTCCAAACATCCTGCATTCTGTCTCTTTGACTCCTTAAAAATAGGAATAAGATTGCCATAACCGGTGTATGCCTCTTTAGGTAGGGATTTGGAAAGCTTTTTAAACTTCAAATCATCATGTAGTGTAGCAACTCTAAAAGTTTACAAGAATTTCGTTACATGCTCAAGAGCATCCCTGGTTTTCCCATTAAATTGGTTAAATTTAGAATTAATATAGTCTTTGGGATATGGCTTGGCAGCTAGACAAGGTTGATAAGAAAACTTGAGATCAAATTTGAAAAATCTTAAACTTTTATTCTTTTATGTAAGTAGCTTCTGGAGCTCTTCCTTAGTGGCAAAACCCTGGTAGTGATTTGTGGAGCAGCTATAATAAAAGCATGAGCAACAGTAGTGGAAGTACCAATAATGGTGCCAGAAGAATTACTTACATCGATATTTTCTCAAAAGGTATGAGGTTATCAAGTTGGTTTTATCTATTACTAGTGTTTATGTGCAAAAAGGTAGTTCCATCATATGTATTTTTAGCTCAGTTTGCAAAGTTAAACTTGTGGAGTTATGGAAGATAATACAAGTTTGAAGATGGTTTCCATCATCTCCTTATTATTTTCCTCTAAAGTTTGTATGCTTTTTTAGGAGGCTTGGATTATACTCATCAATTCTTGAATATGGGTATTATGGTGGGATTTGATTTGGTTTAGATGAGGTTTGGTTGTGATATGTTGACACAATAGGCTAAGAGCTCAAGATATTGACAAATTATGACCAAAGACTTTTGAGGTTGACCAAAAATGCTTGGGTTTGGATTGCCATATGTTCAAGAATATAAATGAAATGGTCATAGGTCTAGACTTTTACAGACTTATTAGGAAAAAAAGATGAATGTTCCCCCACTCAGATTCCATGGGATGTTATCATGACACTATTTTAGTTTGCAGATGATACAATCACTTATGTATTAATACATTTTAGCCAAAAAAGTCCAATTTTAGCATGACGTGACCCTGCTTTGATACAATTGAACAATGTACTAGCACATTGACTTATGTATCGAGATATTTGCCTTTTGTGTGGATACAAGTAGTTGAATATTGAATTTTGATGATGCGAAAGCCCTATATCGATATATCTAGGCCATATATCGATACATTCATGCAAAAATGCAAATGTTTCATACCTTTGACCTTTAAACACCTCTCTTTAGTTGAATGATGAATGATTGACTTGTGCTTATCTGTAAAACCTCATTGACACCTTGAAAAGTGACCTTTAATGCCTTGTTTTTACATTTTTCTTTAATACGATCTCTAAACATTTCAAACCTTCCCTAAAAAATTTTTCGCTTAGTGGTGTGTTACATAATATTTCTTGGTGAAATGGTACCTAACAGTTATCCCCATTTTTATGTTTATTTTTTTAATTTTATTACTTTTTAATTAAGTCCTAAGGTGTCAAAAATTAGCCCAGACAAAATGAAATGTCTACAATGATAATTTGAGTTTATGATGCCTTAATGTTGCTTAAATGGTTAAAAATCATATTTTTCATTATTACTTTAGAATAACCATTGTTTCATCAATTTTTGGCGTTCTCCATCACCCTTCATGCATAATACTTGATGATGTATTGTTATTTAAAGATGCTTTGATGTTCTCTTGAGCTTAATGATGCTTTATGTTAGCTTGATGGAATAAAATTTATATCTTTGATGCTGTAAAAATCTTCCACCATTTTTTTGCATGCCATGGAATCATTTTCTTACATGTTCATACCATCTTTTATGCTATCATAAGCATCCTCTTAAATGTTCATGCGTTTTTCGTATTTTCCTTGAATTTGTAGTATGTTTCATTTGGTAAATGTTCTCTTGTTGTTGCTCTAGCAGATGTTTGTCGTATATGCGATGTTTACATGCTTTGCATGATTAAAAATGCTTCTTTGATGCCTTTCTTTGTTGTTTGTTTGCACTAAAAGTCTGTTTTCAAAGAAACCCTCAAGTTAAGTTTATTTTACCTCCAATAAATTGGGATTAACATAGATTTAAGGTTTTCATTAATTGATTTTCCAATCTTGGGAAAAAAAAAGTTTTCTATGTTTGGATTCATGGTCAAATGAAGTTAAATATTTGAGTTTTCAAAATAAAATAGCCTTTTTTGACTTGTTTTAAAGTGTTAATGCCTTGATTTTAAGGTCTAATACCCTTACCACTGATTTTGGTTAATAGGTTGTTCCATCATCCAAATTATTTCGCAATTGTGCAAATAAGCTTGTTAAGCCATTGTCTTTGACCTTCTCTGTTATGATCATTAGGATGTTGATAACCTGAGCCTAGTCCTAGAAAACCTAAAAACCAAGAAAAACTCTCTTGTTTTGCCTTGGTAGCACTATAGTCATAACCTAAAAAATCATTCTCATGCCATAAAAAAATTTGTGTGAATTGTTTCATATTTTTTCCTCAAAGGTCATCAACTTACCTTTCCAACAATATCTCGTTTGCCCTTGGATCATTTTTTATGAGAGTTATGATTTTTTGAACCTTTGCTATCCAAAACCTTTAAAATAAGCAATTTACATTATGTTTAGGCCATTTTAGCCCACCAAATAATTTTTCTAGACTTTTAAAATATTTTTCCTAAAGATTTATTAAATTTCTTTTATGGAAAGGTATCTTTTGTAATTTCACAATTCTAAACAAGTCTAAAGTGATTTTTCAAAGTTCATTACACCTTTTCCTCTGCACATGCTACTAGTGCTAAAAGAAACCCAATTTCAAAGATTAATTTGACCAAGAAATCGATTTTTTAGAATTTTTAGAATATTTTATATTAATCCTTGTCGAGTTGCCTTCCTAGAGGTATCTTGTTCACCTTTTGAAACCTTCAAATGAAACTAGAATAAATTTGGGAAGGGTGATAGTGTAATGTTGTCCCCTGTTTTGGACTTAAAAATTAGACTATTTTCCCAAACTACTTTTTGGAGACGTTCGAATCTTTCTAGATGCATCCAATTACCCATGAAGTCGACTATCACAAAATAAGTCCCACGAGGTTCAAATTAAGGCTAAATAAAAATTAATTTTATCTTTTATTTGAATTGTTGGTTTTAATTTGAAAATACCTATTTTCATAAAGAATTTCCTTTTTTTAAAAGAAATCCTAAAATTTTCATCATTGGGGATAATCCAGCCCTATTGTCTAAGGGGATACTCTAACCCTTCTTTTACGAACTTTATTCAAATTTCAAAAATCACTATTTTTATCATTGGAGATACTCTTACCCCATCTTCTGAGGGGACACTCCAACTTTTCTTTTCACTCAAAAAATCCAAATTCTTTCTTCAAGACTTCCTTAGGCCTTTTAATCAAAATCTTTTTTTTATACCTCAAGTGACCATTGAGTTCAAATGCATCTCAAAGTTGTCATCTTAGTTATTTCTTAATAATTAAACACAAATATAAGATACATTCCAATCATCCCTTATTTTTATGCTTTTACATGTTTTTTAATGCAATATTATTATATTCTTTTTTGTCTTACGATCATGTTTTTGTGGTGTCCATTGTGCATTCCTATTTCCAAATCGTCTTTGAAAATTATAATGGTAATGTTACATGTCAGTATCTTTCTAGTGTTTGACATGAAATATCTGATTTTCAAATTTAAATTCGAAGATTATTTTAGTAAAAAAATCCCCATATTCCTCACATTTCTCAAGCACATACATGATTCAAATTCTTTCTTAAAACTTGGATATACAATTTTTATATAAAATTCATGCATAAAAAGGGATTATATCAAAATAATGACAAGTCAAAACTGAATAAATTGAAAACTATGTAAGACATGGCTAGCTGCTACCGATTTTAGTTTCGTGAAGGTGCTAGTCCTTCCTATGCATAACTGACTCCCAAACCCAGTCGATGGATCTTTGGACTTTGTAGACCTTAAAATCGATGTGTTGGGTTTCGCAACTCAACATATCACTTTTAATAGGCATTTAATCATGCCTTGTCCAAATTATCAATGGCAACTCTAAATCTTTGGCCACTTCATGGTAGCCATCTAAGACCCGTTCAATGAGTGATTCATTTGATAGTCATTCCCCTCGCTATCATCTGATCTCACCTAATCTAAATCCTAATAAAGGGATAACACAAAGGCTTGCGCTCATCATTATTTGAGTGATATGAGTTATGCCAGGGCACATCATGACATACACTATGTTCATCTTTTATCTAAGATATATGGTGAAGTGATCATATTAGACTAAGAGGCAGGTTACTGAAAGGTTTGGTTAAGGTCACACTGACTTCTTCAACATTTGGGTGGTCATGATAAATTGCTTTATCCCACTCTTGATTTATGCACATGATTAATAAGATTATTTATGTTCATTGCCACCATACTGGGAACCTACTAGGTCACACATAATAAGGCAGATCTGTTGGATTAAATCTAAGATTTAATTAAGTGTGACTTAATTAAATAAAAGATAATTTGAATGGAAGACTTAATTCAAAAATTCAATTATTCGAGACAAAATTTGATTTGTGAAATCTAGATTTTATTATCTAATTAAGACATTAATAATAAAACTATTTTATTAAAATAATTTCTAAGATAAGACATAAAGTGTGAAGGTGAAGAAACACTAGTCCTAATTGAAATATAATTTTTACTAGACTAGGGATTTGATTGTGAATCAAATCAAAATTTTCTATCCCATGTCTTGAACTATATCCTTGTAATAATAATTAATATTGAATAATACTATAATCAAGTTAAAAATGGCTTCAACCGATTTAAGTTTATAGTGATAAAATCCATGGGGACATGTATATACTAACTAAATTGTGTTTCTAATTTATTTATTTATTTTTAGAATTATTTTATAATCATATTTATTAAATAAATAATGTTTATTTATTTAGATAAATAAATAGTTGAATTAATCGGATTAAATTCATGGAAACATAATATTAGCCTAAAATCTTATATTGTGCTAAACCCATGCTTATAGCCCTAGCTTGTTGGGCCGATTTCTTTGGCCTATTTCTTTGGATATTTCGGCCAAGGATGGTTTGAAGAGCTGACCAATAAATTTCATTGAAACTAGTGTTGGTTAAATTAAAACAACTAAAACAACGAAAAGAATTTCACTTGATTTAAGAGTTTTGATTAGGTTAAAATTCTTCTATCCTAAGTCAAGCTAGGGCTAGGATTAGGCCATTATATAAGGATATTTTGGAATAGAAAAATTAGTTGTTTTCTTTGACCTAAATCGAAAGAAAAATATTTTTAA
>JBBYHM010343468.1:0-17378 GCA_038381775.1 Adansonia rubrostipa
ATGTTTTTGTCATTAACCCGAACTTCTTACGTGGAGTTGTCGTTCACAAACGACCAAATGTCACCTAATTAATCACATATATATATATATATATATATATTATATCAGTGCATCATTTTAATCCAAATTAATTATTTCATAATTATGTGGAGTTGTTCTTCTTCTTGTTATTTTTTCCATGATTAAAGCGAGATAAACCTTCTTAATTCCGATAATGTGTAAGTTGTGTTTGGCTGAATCTAGTGGCTCGATACCTTTTTTATTTTTTTACTACTTCTATTAAAGTGAAAGAATAGAAATGAACAAATTAATAATTGAGATGGTTTTTACAGCTTCCAACAGGAAGCCAATCAGCAATGGGATTCAAGAACCCAACATTAATTGCCTCTTGGATTGAGGTAGATCACCAAGTGATCACTCCATTTTTTTTTAAAATAAACTAGTCCTAGTTGCATGTTAGCTTTAAGTATAAAACAATTACATTTACAATGTCGATAAATTTTCCCATAACGGGTGGCTTGATCTTGGATATTAAATAAATGTAAAAGGTGTTTTTGATGAGGAGAGTGAAACAAGTAAAACGAGATGTGTCGAGAAATGAAAGGAAGAAAAATTAGAGTGGATATATCCTAAAATATCGAGTACGATAACAGGTGATGGAGCAAGGCTGAATACAGAGAGAATAAAATCTAGAAAGGAATTAGGAAAGATAAAATTGTAAAGAGGATTTGAGATAGAGTTTGTCAACCTACCAAAAAGTTTATTTTTAAAAGAAGTTATAGGAATGAACTTGGAGTTTAACTTAAATATTTTGTGCATCTACACTTAAAATGTATCATTTAACAAGTGCGAAAATTAAATCTCATTATTTACATTTCTTATTTTACTTTGTACTAAAAAACAATTTATAAAAACTCTTATACGTATATCTATAAATTACGTAACCTGACTATTAATAATCATAATGGTAAGAATTGACCGGCACAATGGTGTGAATATTTTGTCTTATGAGACTTCAGTTTTTTATGATAATGAATATAAAGGAGTCCACTGTCTGTTCTGAAAAAAAAATGAGAAATGCTCATAATTAAGAAAAGAATTTTTTAACTACCTTCGTCTATCATTTCGTGCTCTCTAAAACATCAAATAATGAAATTAACTCAAAAATCTTGCCATATCCCCACATTATTTCTACTCCTTTTTGGTTATGTAAATCATGTTTTGCGAAATGATTATCGATGATGGTGCTTTAAGGAGTTTTGTTTAAGCAAAGCAACCTTTAATGAAACAATCTTGTTCCTTATTTTGAACTACACAAGCTTTTCCGATAAAAGAACTTCCATTTGGTACATATTTTTAATTCACTATATACGGAATAGTGCGGTGCGATTGGAATAAAGCAGCTTTTAGAGAAAAACATCAATAACTTAAATCAAATGTCTCCGAGATAAACCACTCTCATCGATTAACACAGTGCATAGCTGTAACCAGTTGGAGCTAACAAACAATTCAACCCATTGATTCCGTACAAACCGTCTACTTGGAAAACAAAAGTATGTGTAAGTTAAATTTGGAAGCATTCAAACATTAATGAACTTCATTGTTTGGTAATATATAGCAACTGGTAAAATTAATATATACACTTGAATAGAAGCAATTAAGCGATTTCTTTATTGAAACGTGTCAGATTCTCAACAGTCTATTTACAACTTTGTTTTATTGATTGCTATGAAATTAAGTTTGCATTAGTCTACATGCAATTTTAATAAACAACAAAATAGAGCAATTTTATATTATTTCATAGGCATCCAAACAGCCATTAATTAATTTTTCAAAATACAATTTGATCAACGACAACAACAATAATAATATCTTTGGTCATGTTTGATACACACTTCCTATCGCTGTCAAAACAGCAATTCCTCGTTTGCAGGATACCCTTTAAAAACAAATAAATAATTTCATATATGGCAACCTCTTCTCAACAATAAATAATAAATAAATGATACTGCTGTAGTCTATAGTCTTGTTTAATGACTTTGATTGAAGTTCTGAAATTATGTTTAATTATGCATACATGTCAACTTCAGATGGACCTTTCTATAGATTATAATAAACCCAAGCTTTTAATACTCTAATTAAAGATGAGCTACTACCTCTCTGCTAATTAATACCCACTAACGTTCCCAAAGTCATTTTCGCTAAGATTCATTTTTTTGTTTTATAAAATGATGACAATTTTTCTAGATGGTCAAAAGTATGATGATTAATGAAAGGGTTCTTTGTTTTTTTTTTTTTTTACCTGAGAAAAAAAAAAGGACAGAAAATTGATGAAAATTTGAAAAATTATCAGAAACTATATATATATATATATATATATAATATAATATATATATTAATATATATATACTCTCAAGTTATCAAGTAACTAAGCAAAAGTCAAATTAAATTCTTACATTTCTCCAAGTTTAGAGAAAGCCCCTGCAAAACGAGCTAGTTTTCATGGGTTTTTTATATTGCCATGGCCTTATCCCCAACTTCAAAATTATAGTAACTGCAATTCACTAGAATAAACTTTATAGCACTAGCATTTAGCATTTTGAAGCATATATATATATTTGATATGGGGAAAAGAGAATTCGAATCCAAATAATGCATTAATGAATCATAAGAATGTAAGTTGATATGGTTAGGCAATGAAGTGATTGACAGGGTATAATGAGCCGTACGTGCACAGACAACATCATTAGCACAACCAAATTACCATATAAAAAGTCGGAAAATGTGTGAACCAGAGAAGAAGACCGTGCAGATGGGAGTCGTACTAGCGCGTACAATCTGCTACAAACATTTACAGTAAAAAAAAAGTGAACCCCTAGATAAAGGCTGAAAAACCCCACTTCATCTTCTTAGCAGTTTAACGAAGATAATATCGCCGTCATCAACTTCATTTCATTCTATTTTTATTCGGAAAGAATCATAAACATTTGCCCTTTATTATGTCAACAATATTCAACGCACGCTCTAAAGTTCCCAGCTTTTCAGACCGAATAAAATTTTGGTCGGTGAATTAATATTGGAGGAGAATCTTCAATTTTCTGAAACTAATCCAATCCCTTATTGGCTTAAAGCGCCATAGATTCCACTGCCTGACATGAGAGAGAGAATGAAACTATTTTGGAATTGCAATCTTATTCTTATGGAATTAAGATATTCATATGGAGGCATCGATGCAGGCAAAAACAACCAATCGAACCCCATTACTTTCTCCTTTTATGTCTTTTACTTTCTTCAGTTCTTTTGGTTGGTGATTCCCAAGAAATCCGTACTGGCAAAAGGAGCCCAATGGCCATAACCCCCATGCTGCCAAGCTTGCATAACACCTTTTTTGTGCAACCATCGCTACTTTTTCCTCCTACATTTTAGATTTAAATATATGTCAATGTTGCGTCTGAAAGCCGTCCAAATTTTGTTGAGCATGACCCTGAAATTTGATTTTTAAGAAAGCTTTAACTTTTAAAACATATATATTGCTAGCTTTCTTAGCATTTCCACAATTCTGCTCTCTATTCCTTCCGATCTCCTTCAAGATAAAAATGGTGATGATTGTAATGGAAGTCAACTAACAACTAATACTCCATTATAATGATAGATTTAGTGACCCTTTGACGTCATTAGGGAACAAAATGATGTTTTATAAGACCATCAATTTTATGGTGGGTGGGATGTTAGGGATCAAATTACTTGAAAGTGCTTATAATTTTCAATAGCAGTCTTAACTTAATCATTGCATATCAAATGATTAAAAATGATTTGACATATGCCTTTAGATCAAGATTGCAATAAGATGCGCATGGATTTAGCTAATGCTCTCTGCCTCTCATTATCTTTTGATTCATCTCCTCTAATATTCTTTTAGTCACATCTCACTTTGAAACTGATCAAAGCCCTTTCACACCTCCCAAACAATTTTAAACCACAGCTTGAAAGCCTATTACCCTTTAATAGAGTGCATGAGGCTTACCATATATTTGTTTTGTGTACTTCCAAAAACCAACAAACAAATATTTGCTTCGAGACTATATATTCCCTAAATCAAAGAATATGCCAAAATCAACGTAATTTGTAAATGTTGAAGGCAGTTAATTGTTTACCATGAATTCATATAATATATCATCCCTGCATCTAAACGGGATCTTCCGAATCCATTCTCAGGGATTTAGATAGAGAAGATGTCAGATGTGCACAAGACAATGAGAGATAAATCAAACAAAGATTTGAAGTTATTACAACCGTCTCTCTCTCTCTCTTATTCAGGCATTGATACACATGCTTGGAGTGGCAATGTACGTAGAATTTAACTCAACTGAACTGTCCCATCTCCATTGAGATTAAGGCACAACTAGGCTATGTTTACCTCGATATAGATAGAGATGAAGCATGTTACAAGGCCGGGTTATACGGCGAAAATTTGTCATAACCTTTTCTGTATTTTTCTGGTTAAAATAAACACAGATCACATGGGTGTTTGATGGAATTGAGAATCATTTACCAAACCTGAAAACCCTGTCTTCTCCCACTCCAGAACTGAAACTCTTTTCATCAGTTTTTATTGGACTAAAAAAGAGGGGGCCCCCCGCGGAATATTTAAATATGGGTTGTTTTCTGAAAGAAACCCCATACCTGAATGATGATAGTGGTTAAATGGAGCATGAATTGAATATATTATTATTAGATTAATTTTCAATTTTCAACTGCTAAAAGAAGGATCTGTCTGTATATCAGTATTTGTTATCTTGAAGCCGCCCAAAGGATGTATCCAGCTGCAGTGCCAATCATAAGTACAACATGGTGCGAAATGGAATGTACTTTGGTTTTTCAATCCTGAAAAATCTAATCCCCAGCATTAAAATGATTGACCAACTAACACAGATGTTATCCACTTCTTTCTCAATCAACAAACGATTAGATTTTTACACACAAATCTGAGGTGCAGTGGTGTAGTCCATTCACTTGTGTCCAAGCTGGCTGTTGCCTTTGCCTAAAGTGGTTCAATCCAAAAATTATTGAGAATCAAAGATGATTAACCTCGGAGTACTGTCCACATTGGGTGATCAACACATTCCAGTCGCAATGTTTCAACCTTTAAGCAAAGCAATGTCGGATCCCCATTGACGTAGACCATTATTGTGTGGTGCAAGGTTTGGTTTCAACTTCTTTGGCCTCTGTCATTTTGGATGTTGGCCCATGGGTTTGCGAGGAAGTTTCGTACCTACTTTGCCAAAACCATATTCGGCTAATGCTACATTTTGGTTCATGACTATAACATAAAATCTATTCAAACTTTTAAGTTAAGAATATTGATTTATAATAATGAGCCGACTTATCACTTCGTATATTAATTCATGATCATTTTCGTCAAAAAGTAATTGGTAAATTCTCTTTCTTTGCAGTATTGCTGGCCAATTCTCTGCATTGGCTTAGAGTTCATGAGAATCAACTATAAATCCAAGTTCAACTAGCTGCCAGTAAAATTCTTGGTGGCATCGAATTTGATCATTTATTACACTACCCTTGTTTTCGAAGTATAGTGAACAAAAGCTAGCATTATTGGAATTCCCCTAATACTACAAATTGGTTGACGGTTCCAATAGCACCGCCACACCGTCTTCCATGAAACAGAAAACAGATTGAAGCCAGAGAAAAGTGCTGCTAGCTGATTTTATCAGTAAACATTGACATAAATCGGAATTGGACAAAACATAACATGAAGCCCTCAGAAAACATGGGGGACAAAGCATTTCTTTTTAAACGGAGAAATGTTAACATGTGTATGGACAAGACCAAGAGTCTGCAGTTATGTGCAACACCAAGAAACAAAGTTCACCCATTTCATGGGGAAAAAACAATGCATTCTTTGCCTCAACTTGAGGAAAAGTTTAAATTTTGGTGCAACCACCTGGACCTTCTTCTCCAACCACCTCCGCTACCAACAATTGCCAAAAAATATGAACTTGCTATCAAAACCAAGGAAATAGATATAGTAGACGACAGCATAGAAAAACCACACTGAGAGTTATAGAGCTTCTGTAAATTGCAAGAAATTGGATGTAAAGACTAAAAAAGTAAGCTAAAAAATTAGAAGCTGCACTGACAACACCATATAAGTTCTGATGCAAAATGCAAGACAAGCAAATTCATAATACAGATTGTAGAGCTTCTTAGCATATTCAATTTTTTGATTGGAAAGTAATTATGCAATGCAATCTATCCCTGTCATTTATGGTATAGAATTATACACCAATATTTACATTAACACGTTTGCAATTTAACATATAGAATGTTTGCCATCAAAAGCTTCGAGTTTATTCAAAGATCTATCGAGTTCTGAAATTTCATCATTTATTAAAATTGAGAAGAAGAATCAATGTCAAAAATCATATGATCAATGTGTCTTTCCTTCCTTACTCCAAAGGGAAAAATTAAAATAAAATTAATTCGGAATTACAAAAAGGTTGACACTATGAACTAAACATTAGTAAGCAGAAAAGAATTTTTCTTTTAAAAAGGAAATTGTCACCCCTTGACTAAACATGGATCATGGTTCCAACATTTTAAGCCCATGAAGCAACCTTGAGTCTCTCTCGGCCCATCTCCACAAACATCGAAGCAAAGTAGACTGGAACGCTAGTTTTATTTACCAGTAATAAAAGAATGAGAAGTGACCATAAAAGAACAAGGAACTTGGAGACAAAATAGGGCTTCTCTATTTGTCTCTCTCTGTTCAGAAGATTTCAGAAGCTGATGTCCCCTTGCATCCCTACACCTAGGCTGGCTTACACTGCACTGCATCTATGTTCCCTTCGTACGACGCTCGTCTTTTTAGGTTATTTCGCTCTCAATCGTCACGCCTTGCCCCCCCCCCTCCTTCCCACTACTATCATCATCCATATTCCATCACCATTCGTATATTCATATATGAATAATGTACATATATATAGTATTTCACAATATCTTATTTGTACTCTCATTGTTCGAGCCCAAAACAAAAATTCAATGCTTTTTGTTCTGTAATAATCATTTTACTAATGCTTTGTTTTTACCCTAAAAAAGCTGTAATCCCCATAATAATCTCAATCATTTGTTTGCTATCTAAAGATATCCATATACTCTCTTTCTAAGGTTATCATCTTTTCATCAGATTGATCACCATAGCAGTATAATTAATTCTATTTGTTTTTTTTTCTTTTAATTTCTTGAAATCCCATGACAGACAACTTGTTATCCAATTCCAATTCTCCTTAGAGTTTCATCAACTTCTTCAAATTGGCATAAAAATCATGATAGTGGGCTTAAGTGAAAGGGAAATTACAAGGAACTCTATCGAGATTTCTAAATTAAATACTGAATACATTCTTTAATGATGATTGCTTTTCTTTTCTATTTTACACTGCACACTAACATAATTGTCCATTATTCAACTTGATTGTGAGCTGCTGCATCCAGGAAAACTCAACTAAGCATATAATTAATTTAGCTTGAGAAATCATGAACCAAGGCAGGGTCCCCCAATTGCCAATGCACGCCCCCCCTTCCTTTTTCTGGTATCTTGGAAATTCTTGACACCCTTTGTTTTACTTTAAATCTATCTACCTATCAGTGGCTGTATCGGATATATGAAGTTCACAGTTGTGTAGCTTAGAATCAATATACTTTAAGATAGATAACAATATAGTTAAACGTTACCGTAAAGTAAGTGGGTGGGTCCATAACTAATGGTGAAGTTTTCTATGTTACGTTGTTAATGTCAAAGGGGAAGGAGGTTTTCGATCACAATTGTCAACTTGTATTAGAGATTAAACGATTGAGTATAATATATACATTAAATGCATTAAAAATAATAAATAATTAAGTTTCCTATACATTAATTAATCTTAAAAAATATTCTAAAAATAATCTATAACAAAATCTAATTTATGTTATTATAGGAATGTAAGTAGGGGTTAAAGTTAAGCTAACCTAAAAGAGTATGCGGCGAGTTTAGCTCCGAAGATCATTGAAATTCAAGATTTTCAAGTCGAAGTGTGCATGATTTGTCACAGATTTTAACGTCAAATATGGGGCGTCCGATCATACTTCTCGTCCTCACTGATCATAAGATCGTTACGTGCCGCCTAGGAATTGTGCATTGCATTACTAGTTTTTTTCTTTTTTGCAAAACACTTACTACTATTGAAATTCTCCATTATCTTGCCTGATTTTGCTAGAGTTCTGTACTGCTTTATCTTATAGTATATGAATGAAATATCTAAAATTTTTTTATATTTATTTTTATTTTGATATTCATTTAAACATTTTCTTTTTGATAATAAAGAATCATAAGAGTGCTCATTAAAATCTTGCATGCAACAATAATGATTTATGTCATATTTTTATATTAAAAATTTAGTATTTCATTAATAAATCATATGATTATTTATTTTAATATGATAATTTTTTATAAATTTTTTTATATCTGAATCCTTTCTCAATCCTATCAATGAAATAGACACTTCTTTAAATAATAATAATCAAATATTATTATTATTATTAATTATCATCAATCAAATTATACATGTTAAAACTATTTTCATAAAATAACATATTAATAACTGGGTTAGTTTACAATAGATAGGTTTAAGTGCTAGCCTAAAGAGACAAGTTTTGTTTTGTCACTTTCGTTTTTTGGTCGAGCGTGGATCCATTTCCAGGCAGGGCAAGACCCCACCATATGGAAAAAGTTGCCCCCCTTTGCTTATTCTCTCGGGTGCAAGCCTTGGATTGTAGTGTATTTATTAGTTGATGCGACGCTTAAAATTCCTATCTTCCCTCCTTCCTTCTTTCAGTTATTATTTATGTTAGAACTATAATAAATGGGGATGCGTATGTCAAGCATTTTGCCCAGCCTCCGGCGGATTCAACCTTCATTGCCACACAGTCTCCATCACACATCATCAGTCATCACCAGACATTGACAGAACATTTATAATTTGAGCCGGTTATTCATTAGTAATAAATTTTATATGTAATTTTAATTATAAAACAACTATATTTTAATGCTTTGAACGATAAATTAAGTATTATTAAATTAATTTAAGCATGATTTAAACCAATTAATCCTTCTGCTTATTGTCCATGTGCATGACATTACTCGTATCTTCTCCTACTCAAAAGCCATTTTTTCTTCCCTCTCTGCTTTCTATCTCTCTTTTTCCTTCCCATTCAATCAAAATAGTATCTTTTGCCCATTTTTTATTTACATTTGAATTACTACTTATCAATCATAGCTCAATTAAAAATTTCTATGGACAAGTGGTAAAAATAACAAAAAGAGAAGATAGAATCGTAATATAAATTAGGCAAAGGATCCGAGCTCTACTTTTAAACAAATATTACACACTAATCACTACATACAAATAAAACTGTAATTTAGTTATGCTGACGTGAACTCCTGATGGCAAACATGTAAGTAAAAGAAATAAATATGAAGTTGTAAATATATTAATTAAATGTACAAAAATAGGTACATATATATAAATATTTATTAAAAGCAAGACCATTGATTGCATAAAGAGAAAAACAAATGCTTTTAAAAGAGATATAGATTGGAGGCACATAAATATGGTGGGGTTTAAATAAGGAAGCAAAAGAATTATTGGCAGCCTACATTTATATTCATCTTAAAGATAGTTGTCTTATTAAATCCCTAAGGCCAAGCTGCAACTTACTGCATTTAATATTTATTTTCAAAAATATTTATTAACATTTAAAATTTGCTTCATCTATACTCAATTAAAAAGTGTACCTAAAAAACCCAAATAAATTATAAATCAAATACTAATATAACAAAGTTAGTTTATCTTTTAATGTTTTATATAACATTTAAATAATAACTTATTAACGCTTATAAAAACTGCCACTATTTAGAAAAACTATCATTCTTTTTGACATATATGTATATTTTTAAATATATATTTTTTAAATAAATTTTATTTTTTTCCTCACGTAGTGAATATGATATTTATATTATAAAATTAAAAGCAAAATTTATTTGAAACAATAACTATATCAAAATAAAAAATTTTAAATTATAATAATAAAATAAAATTAAAAGCACTTAGATTTTTATTTTTTTTTAAAAAAAGTGTGTATTTTTAATTATTTTTTACAAATAAAGGCGACATGTGTAAGTTGGAAACTTGCAAATACCACTTCACATTGATTTGTCGTGAACTGTACGCGTGACCATCGGTCAAATATCATGCGCAAAATTGTACAACCAAAACAAAGCTTTGCCCTTTTTCGGTTTCGTTTGTTTGTTTCTTTTATTTTTGTTTATTAAATAAAAATATTTATATTTGACAACCTACAAATTTATATATTATTAATGAAAAATATAATATTATTTCATTAAAAAATTTTAAGAACAAAACCTATATTTTTAGTGCATGCCGAAGTAAAGTTTTAATTTAACAATATATTTTCTTATTAACTATGATAATTAAATAATGAAAAAATATTTTATTTAATATAATAACATTCTAGCAGAAGTGATTTGTTTTGTATAGATTAGATCGAAGTTTAAAGCTGCAATGGAATCACCTATATATGGAAAGTCCGTGCGCAGGATAAGAGCATGTACGTTCTTCCCAGTTTCAAGCAACTTACATATTCGTTAATTTTTTTTATAATATAAAAAGAGAAAAAGGCTGAATTTTTGCAATATTTTTCTTATCACTTTTTATTTTTGGGTTTTTGTTATTTTTTCATGATTGAGCAGAGGGAAGGGAATCAGAGTGATTATGAACATAGTGGGGCTGCTTTGAAAGGTCTATATATCTTTTGAGGGGGCGAGAGAGAGAGAGAGAACTACTCAAATGCTTTGGTCGGCGTGCTTTGATGCTGCTAAGTGCTAACCGAAGGAGAGCTGTTTTTTGTTTTTTGGTTAAACCGAAAAGCCCCACACAAGAAAAGATCTTCTTTTCCCAGTGTTGTTCCCCTTTTCTTTACAGGTTTTTGTTCCTTGATTTTGGCCTCTGCTGCAGCTGGTAAATGGTGATCGGTAAAAGGTTCTCTTTTCTGAGCAATTGAGAGTTCTTTTTCGTGTTTCATGAGACCCTTTTTCTTCCTTTGATAATTTCTCTATCTATAGAAGATACAATGCGTGGTTACTGGACTGGGACTCATTGAAGCAATGGGAATGGGGAATTTGTTTATTCTCTTTTTGTAAGTTGAAGGGGCTTTCGGTTTTTAAGTGAAGATGTAAAGGTGGGGTCTTTGCTTGAGTTCTTCTGGTAGAGTGTGTATTGTGAAAAGAAACAATTCAATGGGTTCTGTTGTTGAAGAGAAGATCAAAACAGGAGCTTTGTTTAATGGGGGAGCACAGGCCACTCTGCTTGAGGAGATGAAGTTATTGAAAGAAATGCAAGATCAGTCTGGTTTTGTTTTCCTTCATCAAAACATTTTTCTGTCTTTGGTTTTTGAATATTTGTCCTTCAACTTTGAGCTTTCAAACTAGTTTCTTTCTCCACGTGTTTTTGTATTCCTTAAGTGACTTTTAAGAGTTTCTTTCGATTAGGCTCATGCATGGAGTGATTTATCTATCGGTTAAAAGCATTTCTTTTTATTCGGTTTCTAAAGGTTGGCATCTTTAATTAGTTGAATGAAACCAATGACGTTCCAATCGTCACCATGGAAGTTTACAATGATGGATGTTAGTCACTTCTTGGTCTTAACGGATACCCATTTTAGTCTTCAATATTATAACGTGTATTCTCTGTCGAAGCAAGTGTCTTATAGAAATGTTTATCCCGACTGATTTCAGGGACCCAGAAGGCTATTAATTCTGAGTTATGGCATGCCTGCGCTGGTCCACTTGTTTCTTTGCCTCAGGTGGGAAGTCTTGTGTATTACTTCCCTCAAGGACATAGCGAACAGGTTTGCATTTATTTCTCACACTTAAATTTGTCTCCCGCTAAAGATTTAAAAAAAAAGGGCTCTTCTTTTCCCCTAGGTTTTTTCCCCATTGTCTTCTTTTGTTTGTTTGTTTTGTAACGTTCACTTATTATTAAGATAATGGATCCTTGGCAGACTGATGGCTGCTAAAATAATCAACTCTGATAACCTGCTTCGCATTCTAATATGTTTATTTTGATGTTGTAAACATTGCATGAGCAGCGTGCCTGGAAATGCCCTGTTTCTAGTATAATGGCTGTTATTTTATGCTGCACAGTGTTCCACTTCAATTGCAGTTTGAGTTTGGGCCTCTTTCATTCTGATGGGAGCTGAGAAAAATGGACCTACATTTGCCAAATGAGTTGCATATCCAAATCTTGAACTGGTTGCATAATTTGGATTGTAAAATCAATGCATTAGGTTTCTGTCATTTCATGGTCTTAGATGAAACTTGGAAGGAGTTGTTTGCCGATATCTCACCATAATAAAACTAGACATGCCACAACATAGTCGGATAAAAGCATTTGAGAGGTTGTTTGATACAAATTTGAGAAAATTGTGATGAAATCCCAGAAATATATGACAGCCTTTCAGTGAGTTTTGTCATTTATTTAATCAAGAACAACAGGACTAATAATGGCTTTATTCTGTTGAGTAGGTAGCAGTGTCCACGAAAAGAATGGCGACCTCTCAAATTCCCAACTATCCAAATCTTCCATCTCAGTTAATGTGCCAAGTTCAAAATTTTACACTACATGTATGTCATTTATTTATTTATTTATTTTTTTGTTCATTAAAAAGGGGACATGTATGTCTTAAATATGCTACCCACTAGTGTATTTCTTTTCTAAATAAACTCTGATTTTACTTCTTTGTAATCTTTGACAGGCAGACAGAGATACAGATGAAATATATGCCCAAATGAGTCTTCAACCAGTGAACTCTGTAGGTTTATCTAGTCTGATATATATCTGATACTGTTTCTCACTTATAAAATTAAGATAAAAAAATGCAGCTAGACTTGAACATTTGACACTTTTTCTCATTTATAAATTTTCCTTTGATTAGGAAAAAGATGTCTTCCCTGTACCAGATTTTGGATTGAGGCCCAGCAAGCATCCAAATGAATTTTTCTGCAAAACTTTGACTGCAAGTGATACAAGTACACATGGTGGTTTTTCGGTGCCACGCAGAGCAGCAGAGAAGCTCTTTCCGCCATTGGTGAGGTTTTTAATAGGTTGATCAAAGTATTGTAAGCATGCATGGGTATGCAGGGACATTATGTGAAATGAACTTGTTTTTATATATTTCAGGATTACACAAGGCAACCCCCAACTCAAGAACTTGTTGTGCGAGACTTGCATGATAATACTTGGACTTTTCGCCATATATACCGCGGTGAGGGCTGTTTTGATTATTTACCTGCTCTTTCAGCAAGTAATCTGATTAGAACAACCATAATTATGGAAATTGTTGGAAAAGATAATTGGCAGCATGCTTTTTCTCTTTTTAGTTTTATGTGCTCATGAAATTATATTGACATTTGGACTTGCTCTTGAATGTCATATATTTTGTTTAATGCAGGGAAGCCAAAGAGACACCTTCTTACAACTGGGTGGAGCTTGTTTGTTGGAACAAAAAGGCTTAGGGCAGGTGATTCCGTTCTGTTTATCAGGTATGCTATGGTCATATACTGCAGTTCTATACTTGCATTTATTTGGTGCAAGGTATTTTAAATGCTAAATTCATGATTTTCTTATATTATGCCTTCTTATTGCAAGAGATGGGAAATCACAGTTACGGGTGGGTGTGCGGCACGCAAATCGTCTACAGACAACATTACCATCATCAGTTCTATCTGCTGATAGTATGCACATCGGTGTCCTTGCCGCTGCTGCACACGCTGCTGCCAATAGAAGCCCATTCACAATTTTCTACAATCCAAGGTGTGATTGATAGCATTTGTTGGCCACCATTTTTCAATCCTTCTTTTCTGCTATTTCCTCTTAGGTTCCTTTATGTGTTTCTGACACACCTCTCTCTTCTGTCTTTTTGTAGAGCCTGCCATTCTGAATTTGTCATCCCCTTGGCTAAATACCGACAATCTGTATACGGGTCTCAGGTCTTCGTCGGTATGAGGTTTGGAATGATGTTTGAAACAGAGGAGTTAGGAAAACGTCGGTAAGTTTCTGGATAGTTTCATCCTCTCACCACATGTTTCTAACCTTAAGTCGTTATAAAAATTTTTTGGTTATAATCATCATTGTGGGGTCAAAGCACTACTGATGATAGAGGTGCTTGGATTGTTAAAGCTTTGCTACGCTTTTGCATAAAGTGAAATAGTAGCTTTTCTTGGCAATGTATGACGATATAATTGTTGTAAGATTGTTCTACATGAGAAAAATAACAATGTTGTTTGTTCAAATGTATGAATATTCAGAATATCCTACTATCTAGATATCTGTTACTATTTCTCAGATTTCTGCAGATACATGGGCACGATAGTTGGTATTAGTGACTTGGATCCTCTGAGATGGCCTGGCTCAAAGTGGCGAAACCTTCAGGTTCTTTTTCATTTAACTGCATCCTATCTGTTGCAACAGGATATTGGTTTGCATCTTCCTGATAAATAATGGAGCTTTATCTACTGGCCAGTTCAATAATGGAACTTCTTGTATTTATTCACTAAACAGGTTGAGTGGGAAGAACCTGGAGGTAATGGAAAACAGAATAGGGTCAGCGCATGGGAAATTGAAACTCCCGAAAGCCTCTTTATTTTTCCTTCTCTAAATTCAGGTCTCAAGAGACCATTACATCCTGGAATTTTGGGTAAGCATCTGTTTATTATATTGAGCGGAATGAAACAATTTTAGATACTTATCTTGTGGCTGCTTTTTAATGCTCACAGGAGCTGAATCTGACTGGGGAAGCTTGATAAAAAGGCGCCTCCTCCAAGTTCCTGAAAATGGAAATGGGAATCTTCCCTCTTCAATCTCAAATCTATATTCTGAACAACTGCTGAAGATGATCCTGACATCTCAGCTCGTTGATCATCCAGGAACTTTTGCATCTACTTTGCAAAAAGACTCTGCTCCAAAGGGATCTTTATTAGAAGAGACGAAGAATTTGCAATTTACAAGCAACCAGAAACCTCAGCTTATCCAATCAGGAAATCTGTTGATAGGAAACGAAAATCTTTCCCAATTATTACCTGACCAACCTGATCCCATCAACTCAAATTTGCCCAAAATAAATCCTAACGGGAACCCGCATTCTGCAAACAAGTTTGAAAGCCAAACAGAAGCGAGGAGCAATAATGAAAAATTGAAGTTGGAATCAGAGAATTCAACCAATCAGTTAATTCAGATGACTTCAACATCAGAACACAATGAGGAAAAACTGGCTGCTAATGCTCTAAGTCCATCAAGTGTTTTGAACCAACTTTCTTTCCCTAACCAGAACCAGATGCCATTCCATTTGCAAAATAGTCCTTATCCCATTCAGTCTCAGTTGGAATCATCAGTCCTCCAAGCTCATCAAATGCAGATATCCCAAACTGATATTAATACTTTAGGCAGCTTTCTTCCTTTCTTAGACAGCTCTGAATGGACGTTGTACCTTTCCTCTTGCCAACCTCTTACCGGGATTTATAAATCACCTGGTCCTACACCAGTAGTTGGGTTACAAGACTCCTCAACTGTCTTTACTGAAGCAAGTAATCCTTGTTTAACTACAGGGGTTCAGGATACATGGGATCATCAGCTGGATAATTGTAAGTTTTTATCCCAAGGAGGCCAATTAAGTTCCTTCACTGAGCAAGATCCATGCGGTCTAAATTCTGGTGGGGTGAGAGATTTGTCTGATGACAGCAATAATCAAACTGGGATATACGGCTGTCTTAACATTGATGTTAGTAATGGTGTTAGTACTGTGATTGATCCTTCGGTTTCCAGCGTCATCCTGGATGAGTTTTGTTCATTGAAGGATGCTGATATTCAAAATCCTTCAGATTGTTTTGTTGGAAACTTTAGTTCCAGTCAGGATGTTCAGTCTCAAATTACATCTGCTAGCCTTGCAGACTCTCAGGCTTTCTCTCGACAAGACTTGCCAGACAGCTCAGGTGGCACATCTCCCTGCAATGTTGGTTTTGATGAGAGTAGCCTTCTGCAGAATATTTCAAGGCACCAAATGGCTCCACATGTGAGAACATATACAAAGGTATATTTGTCTGTGTCTCGTTGAATATTTAGATTTCTTTACATGATCGTATTACTGTTCTTTTAACTCTCGTCTCCATTTCTTTTTTGGTTATGGCTGACAGGTTCAGAAGGCAGGATCTGTTGGAAGGTCAATTGATGTCACGAGTTTTAAGAACTATAATGAAGTAATCTCTGCAATTGAATGCATGTTTGGACTCAAGGGGTTACTTAACGACCCCAGAGGTTCAGGGTGGAAACTAGTATATGTGGATTATGAGAATGATGTTCTACTCGTTGGTGATGATCCTTGGGAGTATGTCTCTCTCTCTCTCTATAAATATATATATATTTCATTTTCTAATTCTTGCAGCAGTTATATTACCCTTCCGAATCTAGCTTTTCTGACAGCTATGATTTGATGCCTTTTGCAGGGAATTTGTTGGTTGTGTCCGCTGCATCAGAATTCTATCTCCTGCAGAAGTACAACAGATGAGTGAAGAAGGGATGAAGCTTCTCAACTGTGCCACATTGCAAGGCATTAATGGCTCCAATTCAGAAGGTTGCAATGCTTGAATAACCCTTGTGCTTTGAGAATTACCAAAGAACGCTTCGTTGTTTATTTGGAGGTGAAAAATGGCAGGAGAGTCTAGGGGATTGTTAATACCGGACAATACTCCTGCTGGTTTTTATAATTACCACTGGTATGCGCGCAACTTCGGCTTGCAATCTCTCCTTGTAGCAAATACTATCAGAAATCAGAACTTTATCGATGCTGATAAGTGATGAGATATAATATATTTCCAAGATCCGTTAGATTCTTCAGATCGGTATACGAATAACAACTTGATATAGCCGACTGTCTAATATTAGGTCTCTTCAAAAGATTTACTTACCCTTATTTTAAAGATAGTTGTTCTTCTAAGTTCAAACATACGTTTTAAGAGAATTGAAACAGAAATATTAAATTTGAAAAATAAACTTTAACAAAAACAATGTAAGTTATTTGAAAAATAAATTAAGACTCAGAGCATGACTCAGCTTGATCAGTTTTATTATTAGTGACATACTTTCAGAAGGACTCGATCTTTTTAAGAATGATTAATTTTTTTAAAAATCATTGATCCTTTTTCAAGAAAAATCAATTGTTCTATGCACAAATTTTAACAGATCCAGGCGGTATCTAAA
>JBBYHM010344234.1:0-13958 GCA_038381775.1 Adansonia rubrostipa
CATGCTTTGCCTTCATCCATGATTAACTAAGAACATTTTGAACAAATTAATTTAGTATTTTATTAAGCTAATCTTTGAAATGTAGATATTAAATAATTAATTTATTAATATAATACAAATATCTAAGTAATAATAAATTATTATTTTACCATCTAAACAAAATCATGTATTAAATAAAAGTCTCGATATATAAATATAAAGTTTTAAATTGACTATCATTAATTTGGAATAGTGGGTTATATCCATCTTTCTGCTGTATATTCAGAAAGGAGAATAAATAATAAACATAAATATATGGCCTAATTTGTAATTAAAAAAAAAGGAGATGAAATGAAATTCAGTCAAACGAGTCGACTCAGACACCTCGACCAGAATCAGGCATTGTAAGATTCTCCCGTGCGAACAAAATCTATTGTAGCTGTCAGTCATGTACTTAAAAAGAGAGAACGAAGCTGTTCAAATGCAATTGAGATCACAACTGGATTGGTCAGGGCTGTCTCCACCCAGTTCATGCAGGCCGAGTCAGACTCAGTTTTTCTTTTTTAATAAAAGAGCACGTAATTCGAAAACAAAAATATGATGAATTGTCAAACTCGAATTTTAAATCTAATGGCTGGATTCAGTTTTGTTCTTTCAATTCTTCATCTTACATTTCCTGGACTCACCGATCCTTGTTCAGAGTTATTGTCAAAGCTAAAAGCATTCGGTGTCAGATGCAAACAGTTTTTAAAGATGAAAAAGGCTAAAGCATTCCTTTTCTTTTTTTATTCCACGGGCCGCAGGCCTCTTTTCTTGAATTTTAGAATGACGATGATCTCGATTGAGGGGGACAACATGTCTGTTAAAGCAATGGAATTGAGATCAGAAACCCCACAGTTAAGCAAACTTTGGGAGTCGGAACCTTAGTGGAAACACTTCATTATGTTCCTACGATAACGATGATCAACTTCTTTTTTCAAGAGCACAAGAGAATTCAACATGTAGTAGATGTCGAAAGCAAAGAAACCGTAACAAATTCAAAAGAAATAACATACAGAAGTAACATATGACAGTATAGCGAAATATGGGCTTTGATCGTCAAGTCTTTAATCTAAAGTCAGTTAACAATAGGGCCAGGTAATCTTCAATAACGAAAGATAAAAGCCCTTTAATTCAATTTGATTGAAGGTAAGCTGGTACATCAAAACATCTTTTTACACATTTTTCCTACAGAGAAGAAAAAGAAAAAGAAAAAGTTACAAATTGTTAAAAGATGGATTCCTCCTGTTGGCAGCTACTTTTAAAATATCATGGTCCTCGCTTTAGAAACTAAAAAAGAATGAACTTAGCCCATTTTCCTTCACTTTTGCTAGCACCGAGTGGACCCTGATATCTCGTTTAAAGATAAAGGAATTCACTTCAGTGAGCTCAAGATGATCTAAAACTGGTCATAATCGTGTTGTTCTGTTAATTATTTGGCATCGCTTTGATCGTTGCATGATCTCCTTTCGAAGAACAAAAGAAACAAACAATTTGAAATTGATCTTGATTGTATTATTATCTCAGTCATAAGACAAAATAAGCCGTTTGCAGCTCGTTACAGTTCAACAGTTAATCGGGGCTTATCCAATGGATAATCAGGTGGGATCTTCCCGCCAAAATTTGTTAATTTATCGAATGGTAGAGATGTGGAGGATATACTGTATATACTGGTGATACATAAGGTATGGAAATCTTTTAACTATGTATTAAAATAATGAACAAAAAAAAATACAAGAAATGTAAAGCTTTCATGGTCATGGGGCCTGAGAACGCATAGGGTACCCCCACCACCTTCCCCCTCTCGTGCGCGCTAATCTACAAAGTCGCTTCACTCCATCTGATAACCTGCAATTATCATCATTAATGGCATGGAGCCAAAACAGAACCTGTTAAGATGAATATAATAGTACAGTAAATAATCATCTCTTTTTCTCATACTTTTCTCTCACTTTCTATTCATCTTGTTGCATAGTGCTATTGGGGGTTGTTTTGTTGTTCTGACTTTCCAATTTTTTTAAGTATATATCTATAACATTCGGATATAAGTTTTTAAAAAAATTTTAAATATATAAAAATTTTTAAAAAATTAAATATATTTATATCAAATATATATTTATATATATTCGTATTCAAGTTTAACTACGAGGTGAAACAGGGAAGAAGGTGGGAGACAACCAACAAAAATAGAAGGGACTGTTAACAGTTGACATAACATCTTTTTAGGGGCCCATGTAGGCCAATCATCCACATTAAAATCTCCCTTCAAAGTATATTTATACCCACCATTTCTGCTATACCCTGGCTCCCCCATCCTCAGCTTTCCTTCGACCTCCTTGTAAAAGTTCATTTCTTTATTAGTTTGTGAGTTAAATCTCAAGACTTTACTTCAATGGCTGATGCTGGTGGTGGTTCAGCTTCAGCCTCAAGGATGTGGTGTTCAGTTCCTGAAAGGCTCCAACTGCATGCGGCCATGTTGGCCTTGCAGTTTGGTTATGCAGGGTTCCATGTTGTTTCAAGAGCTGCACTTAACATGGGCATTAGCAAACTTGTTTTCCCAGTTTATAGGAACATCATTGCTTTGCTTCTGCTCCTACCCTTTGCTTATTTTCTCGAAAAGTAAATCATACAATCGTAAACCATTACTCTTCTGTTTTTGAATCCCATTGATTTACTAAAACCCTAACTTGTTTTTCAACCGTTTCTTCTTTTGTCCAGGAAGGAGAGACCAGCCATTACTCTAAATTTTCTTTTACAGTTCTTCCTCCTAGCTCTTGTTGGGTACGCATGATCATGCTCTGAAAGTCTAACATATAATAATAATAAAAAAAACTATCTATTTTTTTAATTTTTTTATATATTTTCGTATATTTAAATTTTTAAAAAATTATATTTTTATATTTATATTAAAATACGAATCAAATATAAATATTTTTAAAAAATAAGAGTAAGAATAACATTAAAAGAATACAAGATAATTGACCGTAGTTATTGTGAGGACCATGTTCAGTACTGTGATAAAAGCAAAACTAATCTGGTTTCTATTTCGTTATTTACGTGACAGAATCACAGCTAATCAAGGTTTCTACTTGTTGGGCTTAGATAACACATCACCAACCTTTGCATCAGCAATCCAAAACTCTGTCCCAGCCATTACATTTCTAATGGCAGCCATACTTCGGTAAGCCTTACAATATTCATCTTTTAAAAGTATAAACATAAACAGGGACATGACATGACATGACATGAAGTGAAATGAAATCATGTGTCTGACTGTTTTTCATTTCCATGTTTTCTTCTTTCTTTAGAATCGAGAAAGTGCGTCTAAATCGAAAAGATGGGATATCGAAGGTTATGGGAACAGTACTATGTGTGGCTGGAGCATCAGTTATAACTCTATACAAAGGTCCAACCATATACAGCCCAGTTCCCCCTCTGAATCGACCCACACCAATGTTTGTTTCATTGGGAGATGCAAAGGGAAAGAACTGGACCCTTGGTTGTCTCTATCTGATTGGACATTGCTTGTCCTGGTCCGGTTGGCTGGTTTTGCAAGCACCAGTCTTGAAGAAGTACCCAGCTAGACTCTCGGTTACTTCCTATACATGTTTCTTTGGTCTTATTCAGTTCCTGATCATTGCTGCAATTTTCGAGAGAGACATTCAAGCTTGGATTTTCCACTCTGGTGGAGAACTCTTCACTATTCTCTACGCGGTCAGTCTTTCATCAGTCCTTTAGTAGCAATTTTAGCTGAGTCACAACTTTCGATCCATCAAGTAAAATAAACATAATATGTTTCTTTTACATAAGGATAGTAACGAAATGCCATTAGCTACCTTAAATCTGGCCTGGAGGTACAAATGGGTTGGGAAAGAGATGAATCAAAGTTGGAAAAGTTGGTTCATGCAATGAAAATGAAAATGAAAATGAAAATGAGACCAAATTAGATTTTGTGTTTGAAAAATGCAGGGAGTGGTGGCATCAGGGATTGCATTCGCTGTACAGATATGGTGCATTGACAGAGGGGGCCCTGTCTTCGTTGCTGTTTATCAACCTGTTCAGACTCTTGTTGTCGCTATTATGGCTTCCATTGCTTTAGGGGAAGAGTTCTATTTGGGAGGGTAAGTGGGTCCTTTTCTTCCCCTCTTTCTCACCATTATTATCTCTGCATCCCTTAGTTGAAAACTCATCAATCATCCATCTGCTAAACTGCCCACCCCCCCACATTAAACATGAAAATCCATGTATGTCAGCGTTATTTTTTTGTACAAGCCTGTCAACTAGGCATTTGACACTTTTTTTTTGTCATTACACATGAATTTAACAGTTTCTTTTTCAATTTGTGCAAAAAATTTACAGGATCATTGGGGCAGTGTTGATCATAGTAGGACTGTACCTAGTGCTTTGGGGAAAAAGCGAAGAGAGAAAGTTTGCTGCCCAAGAAAAGGGTGCAATCGAGTCGAGTCAAGAGCAAAGCAGCAGAACATCAAGCCATATCAAGACATCCCTCACTCAGCCACTACTCCCTCCCTCAACCGAAAATGTTTAACTACAAAACTCCCCCTAACTTTTAACCATGGTTCTTGCTGGGCTTGCAGGTATGGGAGGCAAGCACTGCCTTGTATCAGAAAGTTTGTGAGTGTATGAATTTGTTTTTTATTAGTCAATAGCTTTCTTTAAGAAGTAGAGAGGGTTAAAGGAGAAGCGTTTTTGAGGGGAGAATGATGATGATGATGATGGTGAGCATGAACATCGTGATGATGATGATGCTTCCATATGCTTTTTTATATGTTAATTTGATGGGTTTGATTTAAGGTAAAAGAAATGCAAATTATGGAGTTAATGCTCAGAATCATTATGATGTATGATGGCAAGGGACATGCTGGTTTTCTTTCATAATTATATGCCATCATAATCATAGTCTTTTTTTAATTGAAGAATTTTCCATCACCAAGAATAATCATGATGGGTTTCCCAATCCTCTCTTTTTTGTTTGATCTTATATTATAGTTCATTATGAAATTTATAACGACTTATTTGCAAAACATCAAGCTCATATAGTATTATATAATTAAGAGAGATACGGACAGGTAATGATTAAATATATAAATACTGTTTGGAAATGACATGCAAAGAGTAGCGACAAACATATAGCATCTAAGATACATGGAAAGAATTGACATTACCAACAAACAAAGCCTTGAAAAAAATTGCTGGCCCTTGATAGCAGATGGATAACGATTATTTAAATTGAACTAAATCGATTTAAATTATAAAATATTATATTAAGATTCAATTCAATATAAATTAAATTTGATCGATCCTTCGATAAGTTAACTTGTAACCATTATTTGTTTTCAAAGTGATATAAGAACCCTAAATGAGATTGGTTTTGTAGATGTCATTGAAGTGACATTGGTCCAATTCCTCTAGTTAAATTAAGTAAGGTAGGTAAACAGATCCATTCTCACGATTAATGCTTCATTAATTAAAGAGACTGGCATCATTAGGGCTCCACTTATCACATTAGTAACCTTTTGCCAATTGCTTTTTCCGTTTTCTTCTAGCCTTTAATCATTGATGTTAATGCAAAATGCATCCTTTTGCATCTCATCTTTTTCTCATCCTTGTTGTCTTCAATTAATGAATAATATTATTATTGTATTTAATACAATAATATTATTAACACTAATCAGCAAAATTCTTAATTAATTATTAGTCTTTATCATCAAAATGAAATTTACTAGTTAGGTTAGAACGCATTAAAACTAAATATAATATATTTTTATTATCAAAATGTAAATTTTTCTTAGAAAGATTTGATAGTTATGTAATATTAACAGTAGGATACAAATTGAATTCAAGCCAAAATAAAAGTTCAAAAACTTATCTTTAAGCTAGTGATAGATACATCGTAGTAAGTAAAAAAGAGTTTTGGGATTTCAGTGGGACGCAGGTAGTTTACCCCATAGCAAAATCCCACTGCTTTAAAAGGCCATTAAAGAGGCAAGCAATCAGGCAAAATTTCAAATATTGCATGAACATTTAGATGCACCCAAAGGGCCAGCCAGCGTCACAAACCTTTATAAAGATGCCAGCGACGACTATATTGTCAACCACGATGAGACTTTATAGCAATAAGTGTAGCAAAGCCACAAGATTATACGCACACTTAACTGTCCCTTGCAGAAATTCATTCAATTTTTCCTCTTTTTAGATTTTCAAAAAGTCTTTCAGAGAAAATGGCGGTGGCCCATCCTACAAAACCAAGTTTAATGTTACATTTCGGAACCAAGTATTCAAGACTCCAACTAAAGGTATCCTCAAATGACTACGTACAATATAGTACCATCTATGCATTACCTTTGCATGCTCTTGGCTTAAGCATCGTCTAACTACTGTTGTTTGTTGTATCAGCTTCTCCATTGCCGTATAGGTTGGATGGTTTGCATGAGCTGACATTATAAACAATAATCAAATAGTGACATTAAACAGCAGATAGCCAAGGAAGAAAATATACAATATTCTAAAAGATAATCTGTTGCAAGAAGTAGCTATAAGAATTAAACAATACCAAGAACTGCTCGATTCAAACTCTCTGCAACATGCTGCCGGTACTCCAAGCTAAGCAGGTGAAACATTGGAGATTTCTCTGGTTCCTCATATGCAACCAAATCCATAAAACCCTGCAGTAACAGCGATGTATTTCAATATGCGACACAGATTAGGTGCATGAAAATTTGCTAAGTTTACATACTTCAAGCTTTTTAACATATTTTTGCTCAGTCCCAAAAGGGGTCAACTTCATCCGCGCAAATTCCAGAGCCTCTATGCTGCAACATAATTGAACTTTTTGTTAAGTATAGAATATCTGTTATTCATAATTCAAGAAATATCTTATTATCTTCTCACCATTTCCTAGAGCATACAAGCTCAACGAAATGAAGGCTTAGAAGATCAAAATGCAGGTCCTTATTCTTCTCTAGTAAGTTAGTAGCCAGCTGTTCAGTCAATTCAATAGCTTTAAGTGCATTACCCTCTAAAGCAAATTGAAAAATTCCTGCACAAAATTCCAACAAAATTGTCAGCATTTCGTGACTATAAAAGAAAGGTGACAGACAACTCCTACGGAGAAGATATAATTCATGGTGGTAAGATTGCTGCTAATTAAACAACTTGGCTGGCAAGATTGATACCTGTGTCTTCAGTGGTTCTATTATAATATTTCAAAATTTTTGTATTAGCTAATACAGCTTAGCAGTCAAGCATGCAGAAGTAAGTTCTCAGCTTTTTCAGAAATTTAGTAAGCTAAGTAAACCATCCGTCAGCCATATTTCAACTTGGATGTTAAAAACTCCAAATTCATTTAACTTTTCTTAACACATATCCACATGCATGCTAGTTCAACTTCGAAACATAGCGCCGAATATACACCCTATCAATAAAAAACCTCGCATCTCTGACAATTCACACATGCCTTGGTTGCACAAATCACAAATGTGCCTCAGCATAAAATTTATCAAGTGGCAAAAACTTCACCTACTTTTTCTTTTTTCCATATCCTCAAGATAATCAGAAGGCTGCTTCATCCCAGTACAAGCACTAAAAGATTCCACGGTTTCTTTAAAGCAATTATGCACAAGATATGACATAACAATGTTGTGGATGTCATTATCATTGACTGCCTGTAAAAGAGATGGAAGCCCAAATGTAAGAAGGTAAGGCTACGAGAGGAGCATAACTATAACATAGGTTAATCAATAATGTCAGTCTGGTGCTCCATGGTCAAAAAGTGCCTAAAAAAGGAGTCCACAAGAATGTGTACCATAAGATAGATTCAACAAATCTTATAAAACAAATTAGACAATTCATCAAAAAATGACTGAAGATGAGGACTGCTATTTTAAGTTGTTACACCACACGCTACAGGCTCGGACATGACAGGATCACCTTATATCTATATATTATAGGTACATAAAAGAGCTGAAACAATTCCATATTGCAAACAAAATCATGAAAAAATTTTAAGACTTAGTTGCACGCTAGATCAAACAACCCCGACATTACCGGCAACCAAGACCTACAGTTAGATGCAAACTAACTTTCCCAATGAATATTCAAGACTTGATGAGCACTAACCTTCCAAACGAAGTGTTGATACATAGAATCAAGGTTTCACTTGCTTCCCAATTTATCAGTCAACTACAACAGTATAACACAAAAAGCCTGCATATTGATTCTATTGCAAAACCAAGAATGCATATAAAATATAACCCAACACTTACTGCAGAATTTATGAATACAAAATTGTTCTTGGAATTAGTTTCGACCCAAAACAGAGTTAAAATTCAAACCCTAAAGGAAACTTCATAACCGCAATAACTAACAAAGTCAATGATTACAATAAATCCCTATGAAAAAAGTAAACTATAACGAACTGATTAAACTGCATAATTGTACAACAACCAAATTTCTTAAAATTCAATTAAAAAAAGATATCAGGCTTTGGATTATTCGAGAAAAAATAAAAATTTCAGCAACAATGCAATTAACCAAACACATTAAAAGCATAAAACCTTTTTTTTAACATTGGCCAAAACGATCCAAATTTCAATATTTTTACAACAGAAACAGAATGAGGGAAAAAGACTAAAAAAAACTCACAACGTGTTCGTACAGACGAGGATCAACGTCCATGGTTAGGCAGATTATGGGAACTGAAGCTTTGGGGTTTAGGTGTTTGAAATAAATAATAAATAAATAAAAAAGTAAAAGGCTGGGGGTGGGGGCCTTCTTCGTGAATATTTGAGTCCGCAGGAACAAGCCGATCGTCGTCTCAGTAACTACTGACTCTTTCTTCGTGTTTTTATTACTTCTAAAAATACAATCGGATAAAATCGCCAGTTCCCCGAGTACACGCGCCTTCTCCGGAGTCGCAGTGTTTAAATAGCTAATTATTATTTTTTAATTATTATTATTATCTATTTAATTTATGTAAAATTTACCACTTATAAATATAATACATAATATTTTTATTATCTTCATAAAAAAAATTAATTTTTTAAATCTTTATTTAGAAAGAAAGGGAATATAGTATTATCATACCTATTTGGTCTCAAAATACTAATGTCTAGTTATAGTTTACATAATATTTACTATTATTTAATCACTTATTTTAAAATCAACAATAACATTCAACGTCTAAAAATATTTAATTTAATAGGCGATGCATGACATTTGACTAGATTGAATTAGAATATCACTTTTCTCAAATTAAAAAAGAATTAATATTCATTAATTTACTAATTTGCTTACATCATCAATTGAATGACTTCCATGGCCGAAATCTAGTCTCCTTACGTTATGAATACTATCATATAATTTCAATATTTATATAATTTATCATAATAATTTATTTTAATTTAAAAAAAATTAAACTTTTACGTTTGCGTCCATTCATTATATAAAATATAATATATATTAATATAAAAATATCATATTTAAAGCTAACTTTATTTTACGAGAATTGGCTGGCCCAACTACTCTTAGCATTTTGAAGGTTGGAATGTTCCGGAGAATCTACAAGGATTGATTTAAATAATAGTTGCAACGATGTTACAATTGTGGTTTTCACTCACTTCGCCTTTAATAATCCCTACTAATATTTACCACAATAAATGCAATGCATTCGTGACCATAGTTTAAATCCTTTCCCATATTCCGCATATTCAAGGCCAATGGTTCATCACCTCTCGGGGCATTTAACCATGTCTGCAATAACCAAGCTTCAGACACTAGGAAAAAATCCAAAGTCGTCCATCAAACACAATCCAAAACCTTATTCATCCCCTTTCCATTCCCTTGCCCCGTCAGCTTTTTTACCTTGTACCATGTCATAGACTGCCAACTCCGTGTAGATAGTGAACCTCGGATCCGTTCATTGGATGAGGTCCATTTCAAGAGACCGAATTCATCACTTCCTACTTTAACCTGTTTAAGAGTCATACTGACTTATTAAGAGCCTACCTAGCTTTTGCTGGCATTTACAAAGCATCACCGGAACAATTAAATCGAAGTTATCGGAGATGAATGCATGCTGTCAAACCTGGTATGACCATTTATGCCATGTCAAGTCTTTCTTCCCTTAATCAAGGCCTTGCAAAAAAACATCTGGAATTTTTTTTCCATTACTCATAATGCAGTCCAGACATTATTCAAACCACAATAAATGTGCTTCAGTAGTTGAAAAACTTAATTCTTATGTTTTGAGTTTAAAATTTTGGTAGGAACAAAGTTTAGTTCAGCCCCATCCTACTGAATCCACAGGGTAAAGGAATAACCCGATCGCAAATCATAAATCTCCTAGCGTTTAACATTTGCATCCAGATAAGCATGGTCAAGAGCAACTAACCAGTAAATAATCCACCAGCTGTTCTGACATGCGCAATGTCATCTGTTCCAGCTCGTAGGTTCACTGGTCCTGCAAATGTGAATCTCCTCTTTTCCCGAGTCCCGAAAAGGCTGACCCTGTGATAATATATCATACTGACTTAGAAAGCAGATAACAAATTCAATGCCTATCAATATGTGATTGGTTCATCACAATTCCAAAAGACAAAGGTTTCTATGACTTTCAAGCCTCCATCTTTGTTCTTTAGCCTTCTTTACAAGATCCTGCAAAAAAGTCAGTTATGTTTTCAAGGGGAAAATAAAAGGAAAATTGCAAAAGAAAATCACCTGAGGGAAGCTTCCAGGCTAAAATGAATCGAGCCGGAGACGCAAATTCTCTTTTCTCCATTAATGAGAATAGCTTGCTTATCATAGGTAATCTGCAATGGATTAGCTTATAAAACACTAAGAAGGCTGTGAAGAACAAAATCAACACCTTTGAAACTGAGCTAGTTTCTATTTCCATCCAAAAACAGCTAACTTGGTAGGAAATTTTGAAAAAGAAAAGAACTTGAATTCTTGAATTGAGAAAAATTCGACTCGAAAAACTAGCTACTACCCACCTCAAGGAAACTAGACCCCATCAACCATCGATAAACTTCAAGCTTAAGAATCCAGTAAGTTGCAGTAACATAAGCATTAAAGAATGAAACATATCCAAAAGGCTACTAGTAGTGAAAAACAAGCAGAGATAACTTTAAAAAATTATGGCTTAGCGTATAACAAAATTACACATCAAAAACATCTCTATATTCACCAAATTTGAAAAAGCTTGCTTAAATTTACTCAATTCCGTCGTCAAGAAGAAGGGAACACGTCTTTCACGGCTGATGCGGCAGACAAGTAATTGAGAGTGTTCCTTAAAGTTTCCCTCTCTCTTTTTAACCTCGCCGCCGTATCTTCCAACTCCAGCAAAGCTTGTTGCTCTCTCGGCGCCCCTTCGAATGCACTCCCTACGAAAAACGAGAACGGAGTCGGAAATTGGTTCCTTCTCAAATCCTGCACTTCCTTTTCCGGTTTCCCATTGAGTCGATTGGATAGCCGAATCACGTCTTTCATGCAACTCTCCACTTCATTGGCTAATCCTTCCAAATCTTCGTCGCCGGAGGGTCGGTCTTCAAGCCAGTAGACTTCCGCGACAAGATACGGTTTCGTACGCACGATTTTGGTGATACGGAACCGTTCCTGGCCCTTACAGATGAGGAAGAAGCGGTCATCGACGAGACGTTCGTGTTTTACTATCTCGCCAACGCACCCAACGTCGGCGGTGCCGGTGATGGCGTCGGAGTAGATTACGCCGAAGCGGAGGTCGGTGTGGAGGAGCGTGTGCATCATAATGCGGTAACGGAACTCGAAGATCTGGAGAGGGAGGACAGCGCCGGGGAAGAGAACTAAGGGGAGAGGAAATAAAGGGAGCTCTACGACGTCATCTGACTTAGGAGGATCCATGTGGTGGTTCTCGGGGAAAGAGGAAGCCGAGCACCGGAGGAAGCTAAGCCTGTGGGATCCGCGCGATTGGCAGGGTGAAGATGACTTGGAAAAGGGCTTGAAATTAGGGTTTAAAAGTGAAGGATTGGCGGCTTTGGGGTTTATCGAAGGTTGGCGAGTGAGCGAAGAAGAAGAATGGGAATGGATTAGATGAGGGAGGGCCATCGAAGAAAGATCAGAAACTGTTCGAAGTTTTGCGTAAGTGGAAAAAAAAAAAAATCTATAAATGAGTATTTACTAATTTTAAAAATATATAGAATAGAACTAATTAAATGATATATATGCACTGTATAATTATATAAATATATTAAAATTTATATAAATATATAATATTAAAATTTAATTATAATATAAAATATAATAAAAATAATGAGTATATAAATTATAAAATTTAATATTATATTTATATATTTTTTATATTATAATTATATTTTAAATATTTATATTTATAAAAATTTTAATAATTTTTAAAATATTTACATATTTATATTATTTTATATTATATTTTATATCGCGCGACTGTATTATCGAGTGTACATGAAGGACTAGGGATGGAGGCAATTTGAGCGTGAAAATGTGGAATTGACGGCTCCCACGTGGGAGTTATGTCTGGATATTTTTTGGCACGTGTGTTAAATTTTAGACGTGAATTTGTATTTGGACAAGTGTGGCGCTGGTGTCGGCTGTTTCGTGGAAAATTAAACATTTGTAAATCAAATCAATGCATTAAAAATTCAAATAAAAATAACTTCAAACAAACAATAATTATTTAAAATTTTAAAAAAATGAAAATTATTAGAAGAACAATTAATTCTTGAAAAACAAGATACCCACGAAGAAAGAAGAAAAGCCTGTGGCCTAGGGAATTAGGCGGAAGATTCTGGAATGGGGGAAAACAATAGTGTTATACTTACGTGGCGACTCACAATCATTAATTATCCGGGTAAAAATTCATCCATTGGTAAGTTAATTTTAAGTTTATAAAATGTTATATAAAATGATGTATTTTTGTATATATTTTAAAATATTTATTTCGATATTAAAATGTATCCTAAAGTGTTTATTTTGATGTTTTTTAATCTATTCGTTTAAGTCATTTGGATCAGGAACCCGCTTATTGTAGCTCATATTAGGTGTCTCCCTTCATAAATCCATGGTGAATTCACCACCATTCCTCGCCCACTTGCTGTCAATGCTAAATTGTTTTTGTTCCGCAAAAAAAAAATGCCATTCTCGATGATAACAATGTCACCTGGTTCAAATGCTTCACACTTATCGCCCCATAATTGCAAGTGTACGGCCACTATCTTGTCCGTCACAACCGCTGGGACATAGTAGACACATCTTATTTTTGACCATCCGAGACGGTCAAGCCTTTATCCGATGATATATTATAAACTTTGTGTTTATGTTGCTTTAAGCTGCTGCTGGCACAATGTACACCATCCTTAGTACCTGCAACTTTACAAATCAAAACCTAAAGTATCCCAACCTTTATCCAATAATATATTATGAACTGCGATTATCTTAAACACTGTAACCCAGTCACCATGCAAGGGCTCGAGCTTTTGAAGTACTCCTTGACTGTTCAACTTGACTAATGAATTATCTTTTGTTTGCTATGTAAAAATATCACTAATAACATAAATTTGCTCTTCTGAAAAACTCAAAGTTCATAATTGAAATGAAAAAAGAAAACCCGCAAAAAGAAAAATGACAATAAAAATTTGGGAATTGATCACAAACCATATTATATTAAATATTAAATTGTATTGCATTATTGAATAACCTTATTGTATTTTAAAAGGCAACACTAATCAATCACATTCAAGGAAAGTAATCCCAAGACTCCATCATTTATAAAAATAGAAAAATTCAGGCCTTAAAACAAAATAACATAAATGAATAATTATAATGAAGATACAGAATTCATATTATATTTATCATTTTTATAGAACCTACAAAATGAAATAAAAAAGATAAGAGGGCTTCTTATGCAATAA
>JBBYHM010344234.1:14058-25215 GCA_038381775.1 Adansonia rubrostipa
AATTCATATTATATTTATCATTTTTATAGAACCTACAAAATGAAATAAAAAAGATAAGAGGGCTTCTTATGCAATAAGAATTACTTTAAGCTTTTCCTCTAAATAGAAGGTGGGGGTATACATGCGAGCAACATATATGCCATGGCCAAGCATATTGATAGCAAAAAATTCAAACAATGAACCAAACATAAACATGAAAGTTTATCAACATGTAAAATACTCTATCGCCAAGAAACAATCTCCACCAATTCAAAATCAACATATTACTTTTCAAATATAATAAAGTAAAACAAAAAGAAAGCAAATTGCATAAACACTGATGTAGCATGTAAGAATACATTACCAACAAATGCCGACATTTTAAATTTGCCGACAGTTAAAGGCACCCTTAACTGTCTTTGGTATTACTTTTTGTTTTGAAAATAGGCACCAAAGCTTGGCTATTCCTGAAATGAAGTTGCGAGAACCATAATTAAAGCTCGATAGGAAGTTATTTTCTTTAATACTATATATTAAATAAAATAAACCTCAGAAGGCAAAATATTTACAAGGCTAAAAGAAACTTGCATACTTGAATGGATTTTTTCTCACTCGGAATCATATTTTGGTTATGGTGGTAAAAACTATTGACAATCAGAAATCTTTGGTACTTGATATTCACTATATTAAAAGCAAAAAAGAGTAGTAAAACTACCAAACTTGATGGAATGAATGATGGATATCCCAAAAGAATCCAACTCAAGAGATTCAATAGCCACTGAATTAATGTTGAAAGCATAGCCCCGCACCTAAAATGATATAAAATAATGAGGTCATATAAAGCAAATTGAAAAAAGCGAAGAGTTTTTAGTGCATAAAATATGTACTTGCTTTCCCAATGTTTTAGTGTCCTAGTGTTACGACGTTGTATCATACCTAACAAACATTATAAATTAAGCTCTCAAAAATAAAATCTAGACATAAAATAATGACAAAACAAATTTCTTACAAGGAATAACCATAAAAAAGGGGGAAATTTGAGTTCAACGTGGTGATGTTGGCTAAGCCTTTTTTTATTATTTCCTTTGTTTTTTTTTATTGGTTCTATTTTGTTATTTTTTAAAAAAAAAAATCGTTGTATCTTTTCCTTACATTTGTTTTTCTTTTTTTAATTTAGGATGAGATATAAACCTAATAATATTTAATACGATTACATGAATATGATACGTATAAAATTAAAAAATACGATACGAAACAATATAAATACATTCTCAAAATCTATCTAATATAAATTATAAATGTATCAAAATTGATATAAATGTTAAAAATGATAAACACGATTATGATATGATAAAATATATGAATATGATATGAATACACGAATTATTAAATCTAATGAGAAGGATAATGGGTTGATTAAGTGGGCTTTTGTTTTAGATTTTATTTTTCTCTTTAAATTGTTTGTGTTTGCAGCTTGGATTTTTTTTTTCTGGATTTCTCTGGACGCATGCGAAATTTAAAGCCATGATCTTTAAAAGCATCATAGGGTTTGATGAAATGTCTAAGATTTTTTAATAATAATGGTGAATTAAACACAACCTGTACAGTTTTGGTGGATTAAATAAAGGCACCATATGTTTGATGAAATGTCAAGCATTGATTAAAGAAAACTTCTCTAATTCCTAAAGTTGGACATCTTTGCAAACATTTTCAAAGTTTTTGTTATTCTCCTTAAATTAAATGTGTTAGTGGTCCATATCAGATTAAGTTCTCATCATCACACATGGCATAAAAAAGAGGAGAGGGATGTAACAGCTTATATTGAGTCCTCTTAGCTGCTGCAGAAGATTCTGGCTTTCTTGCAATGGCACGGTACCGAGTTTTGTTTGTATATACATCCCAGGGTTAAGAGTTTCATTTGCCTTTTGACATGTGTATATATACACACACGCGAAGAATTATTTATTTATAGAAATATAAAATTTTTTATTTTTATATAATTTTTTATCTATTAATTAGTATTTATTTAATAATTAAAAAAATTATAATTAAATAATTAATGATTAATTGACTTTATAGTTAATTGATAGATAAGTACTAATTAATAACTAAAAAAATTATGTAAAATTAAAAAATTTTATATTAATGTAAGTATATCTCTTCTATATATAGAGAGAGGGGGACTCACTTAATTGATGTAAAAGTTGATTAATTTTATATATTTTTATAATTTTTATATTATTTAATAATTATATTTTAATGAATCAATTGTTGAATTTAATAATATTATTATACTCATTATATATATAAAATTTTAAATTAATCTAATATCTTTATCATATTTAATATTTTTATCATATATATATTTGTTTGCTTCATTAAATGTGTAAATTTTTTGTTTAGAATTTCGTATGACAATTACTATGGAAAGTTCTTACACCAAAACATTTAGTGTTCACGCAAGATGATTATTCTATCAATGTGAAAATTAAATACAAAACAATAAATCTTTTACTGTCATACAGTCAACTCATTTTACTTTTCGCTAAATTTTATAGTTGACGGAAAATAAGTATTCTTATATTTTCATCGTTTTATTATTCAACGTGGTGACGTTTGGCCTGATGTCATCTTCCTACTAACCGTCATCGTCCCTTTTCCCTTTTCTTCAATTTTCATTTTTCTTCGGTATTTTCTCTCATTCTTATCCATTCACCCATTCTTTTTCTTTCCTTTTTTTTTTTTTTCTCTGGAACATTCCTCGTCTCTTTGACCAAACTGTTTTCCCTATCTCTCCCTTATCCCATAAAATAGTCTACATTCGATTTGACTTTAACGGTATACGAAAGTTTGACACCATAATTAACCCTCGTTCCACAATATATTCAACTGAGTTGTTCTCTAAACATGCTTCTATACTTTCGAATTAAGCATTTGATTGATATTGGAGATTACTTTTATTAAGTGTTATAGATTTTCAATACAAGTTGAATTTAAAAAAAAAAAAAAAAGAAAAATCTTGATTTGGTTTTGGATTTATTATTGGTTGTAAAACGAGTATAATGGAGATTATTTGCATAATTCTACCAATGGTTCCATGTAATTCGTGGTCAAAAAATTATAACCCTAAAAAATATTTTATTGTACTTATCTATATTACATTAAAATAATTAATTAAATTAGAATCGTAAATTAAATAAATATTAATTTAATTAATAAAATTATTTTAAAATAATAAGAATATAAATTGAGTGATAATTATTTTTTATAATAAACTATAAAACTACCTGCTTTAAATAATTTTTATTTACTTTGTCATTAACTATTCACATAATTGAATATTTACTTTTTTTTTTCATATAGTAGTAGATAATAACAGGAGAGTCGAATTATTATTATTATTATTTTTACAAAATTAAACATATTATAATACAGTGATTTGTTTTTTAACATAAAAATAAAATATTATATCGAAGATATTCGGGTCATTTAATAATAAAATAAATTTAAAAGATTCGATCCCATATGATGACAGATGAGTCTATTTCTAACGGTGAGACTTGTTTTATAGCATATATGCATCCCCTTTACCCGAGATATACATCGCAGGTGCTTATGCTAGCCGGGCAACAATATGGCAGATAGGTAAGACAAAGATTTAATGGGATATGTCCCGTATTTTTTTATATTAATGTATAAAATATAAACAAAATATAAATAAAAAAATATATATTAAATATATAATATTAATTATATTTCAATTACGTAACTATAATTAATATATCTACATATGAAAACATCATGAGGGTTGTTTGGGCTTTCTATTCCATCTGAAAGGCAAAACAAGAACGTGGGATTTTTATTTTGTGTTATTGGACCGACCGAGGCCGATATCTTTTGTTTACCGTCATTACATACGCACTAGGCGTCGTGTGCTTATCCAGAATTAAAGAGGGCCATTCGTACACTTGCGCTTTCACACGAGGGCGGAAAACGCGGAACCACGTAATGTGTGGGCCACTGACGGTGAGGCATGAGAGAATACGTCACGTGCCTCCATTACTTTACTAATGGCATTCTCGTAATAAGCCTCTAAATTCCTTTATATAATGAATTGGTCGCGACCGGGGCTTGAAGACGCCAACGAAGAGAAAACTAATCTACTCTGCAGATATTATAAGCGTTGAGAAGGAAGGAATCAAAAGGGGAAACAATGGCGGAAGAGGGACAAGTGATCGCCTGCCACACTGTTGATTCATGGAACGAGCAGCTCCAGCTGGCGAACACATCCGGGAAAATGGTAAAAAAATCTGTTCTTCCTTTGGATTATCTAAAGAAACTGGTAAAAAGATCTGTTTTCTTTGGATTTGCCAGAAATTTTCTTTGGGTAGATTGTTTGGAAAAGTGGGTATTCTCTGCTTCCCTGCAGTGTACTTTTTGTTTGTTTGAAATACGGTTTTGGTTAATTAGTGAAAATTTCTGGTAAAACTAGGGTTGATTATAATGCCAGATTTAGCTTTCTGGATGCTTCTTTGCCTGACTAACTAAAGAAACTGGTATAATTTGTTGTTTCTTTGGAATAACTAGAGGTTTTCGTTTATTAGATTGTACTAAAAAATGGGTTTTTTTTCTACTTCTTTGTTTTCTGCCTTTTGTTTGTTTATTTGAAATGGGTTTTGGTTAATCGGTGAAAATTTATAGTAAAACCAGGGTTGATTTCAATGCAAGATTTAGATTTTGGATGTTTGTTTGCCTGATTCGACTTAAGAAGATATTCAAGTTTTAGATTATGATGCTGTATGATACTTAATAAAAGATTTCTTTGGATTAGGTGGTGTTGGATTTCACCGCTTCATGGTGCCCCCCATGCCGTATGATTACACCAGTCCTGGTAGAACTTGCCAAGAAGCTGCCCCAAATCATATTCTTGAAGGTGGATGTGGATGAGTTGAATGTAGGAATCTCTTAAATCCTTCGCTTGATAAAGCATGTAATTGGCTTTCGATTTGTAATAGTTTTTCTTGACACTATTGTCATGAATTTTGCAGACCGTGGCTCAGGATTGGGCTATTGAAGCTATGCCAACTTTTATCTTTCTCAAAGAAGGCAGCATAGTTGACAAGGTTGTTGGTGCAAGGAAAGATGAGTTGCAGCAGAAAATAGCCTTGCATTCTTCAAACCCGGTGCAGATCGCATGAATCAATGTTTAATTGTTCTTATTGAAGTCTGAAGTTGTACCTGAAACTAGGGTTTTGGTTCTGGATGTTATAAATGTCCGTCTCTGTGACGGATATTAAATAATGTGTGGTGTTATGTGTTTTAGGGTACCATCTGCTACGGTCCTTGTTTTTATGTGTGATCAATCTCATATTTGTGTTTTCTGAGCTTATACTCCGGTGCACTCCAATGAACTGCTACTGTAGCAAATATAATAATTTTCTTGAAAGTGGACCAGGACTTTTCTCCCGTATCATATCATATCATTTACGAATTGGGATTTGGACATTACTCGTGTATGTTATGTCTGTATTGAAGTATTGTTCTCTTGAGGCACTCTCAAGGCTTTGTTACTTGAAAGTGCTCGCAAGCGGTCTTTTGTTATTTGAAAGTGCGTCGTAAGGTTTTGTTACGCTGAAGTGTTTTTCTTGGTTTGAATAAGCACTTCTCGTGAGAGGTTTTTTTGCCAGATATTGTATTTAGAAAAAAGTTTTTGGTTCGAAGAAAAAAATCGCATTAACAACTCGCAAAATCTTGTGACACTCGGAGGTGGTCAAGAAGGTGATCTTAACAATGCTCATTTGCATTTTCAGAATGATTCTGGCACCCCTCTCGATCAAGAGGGAAGGCCAAAAAATGGGATTTCAAACTCAGAGATATCAAGAGGCTTAAGTCTTTCAGCACCCATTACTCTACACAGCATTCATCCATGCCAAATCGAATGACGACCTGCCTAATTCTAAAACCTTTATAATTCTACTATAATTAAACAATAGTAAAATAGAATTTAGACCATGCAACTTAAAATATTTTCTCCACCCTTATCTCTTTCTTTAATTTTCTCCTTAAATACTGTGTTTAGGCACTGTTTATGAAACTGATCGCCTCACGAGTGAGATTTTGGATGCATCTCCGCCAAGTTCTTCAAAGACTACTAACAAATTTTGTGTTGGCTTTAGCCATGAACTTGGAACGTGATACCTGAAAATCCCAGATTATAGAAAGACATCAGATAGAGCTAAATACCAATAGCCCTACAATGAAAGCTTAGTCATTATGGAGTTTGAGAGTAATACCATCTTTGGGTTGGCTCACCGCAACCACTCTGGCACTTTGGTGGTCGGAATGTACCCAAGTAACTACATGTACCGCAGTGACCATTGGCGTAAGCCATCCAATACCTTCCTAAGCTCTGCCCGTTGATCCATGCTTGACCCTTTCCCATACTCCGCATATCTAAAGCGAACGGTTCATCACCTCCCGGAGCATCGAAATATGCCTGCAATATCCAAGCAAAGATTTAGTTTCCACCAAAAATCCAAAGTCATCTTTCCAAGATTCAGCTTTCCTACCTTATACCATGTCATAGACTGCCGAGTTTTTGTAGCTAGTGAACCTCGGATCCATTCTACGGATGAGGCTCCATCCGAGGAGACCAAATTCATTGCTTCTCCCTTTAAGCCAACCTGTTTGAGGGTATTTCTGTGAGCACAACTAACTTCTTCTGGCAGTTATAAAGCAACATCGAAACGGGTAAATCATTCTTTTTGCATATGAATGGAAGTTTTCGGACCTGGTATGACCATTTCTGCCAGGTCAAGTCGTTCTTTCCTTGGTCAAGGCCATGCAACGAAACACCCTGAATCCCTGTTTTCCATGTCTCGTAATGCAGTCCAACATTCTTCAGCATCATCATAAGTTTGTATTAGTAATTGAAAAATAGTGTTTTGATTTTAGAGTTTTGGTTGGCCATCCAAATGGACCCATAGGTAAAGGAACAGTCCATTCTAACTGTAAATACGCTAGCTAACATTTGCACCCAGATAAGCATCCAGATAAGCATGGTGAAGATCAACTAACCGGCAATCCAACGGCCATGCTGAGAAGTGCAATTCGATTCGTTCCAGCTTGTAGATTCACTGGCCCTGTAAATGTGAATCTCCTCTTTTCCCTAGTCCCATAGGCAGAACCTGTGATTTTATCATACGCCTTAGCATGATTCATGCAGATATCAAAGTAAAATGCCCACAGTATATAATGTATGCTTCAATCATATTACTTGGATGAGTAAATCGAAAATATACCTGAGAACTGTCCATTGATGAAGACATGAAGAGCATGGCCAGCTGAATTCACATTAAGAGTCGGTTTTTGTCCTCCTCGCAGAAATGATTCTGATGGACTTATGTCAACACTGGAATAAAATTTAAACATGAAGAAACTATTAGCTGATTACCTTGGGCATTATGCAGTATATTAGATTTAGAGATACAAGCAGCAGAAATAGTTGTGTGACTAACTTCAACATGTAAATTAATTTAAACTGTAGATATCGAATATGCAATTGCGGTAGATTATCAATCATCTCTAGTTTCCTTCACTCTCTATCCCACTCATTCTAAAGATTTCAATAAACCTCAAGCTGGTTGCTCGGACTTGGCTCTAAGTGTCAGATACATGTATGTTCAACTTGTTCTAAGTTTCTTCATATATTTGGAGGGTACTAGGAAGGCTATATCTGTATATCCAAAAAAGGGTTAGACAGAGTGTCGGACACGAGTACCTTGAAAAAAAAAAAAATGAAGAGTCAAAAGTAACATAGTCCTCAAGGGTATCAAAATGTGGGGCCTCACCTGGTTGTGTACCACAGGTAGTCACTAGTATCTCTGGTAACATTCATCTGCTCCAAGAGTCCAGAAGCTGTGATTCTTGAACTTTCCCCTAGAGAAGAAATGTCTTCATCATAAGTCTCCCATGAGAACGTCTTTGAGTTCGCTGGCAACATTTGGACCCGTGAGGTTTTAACCGCAACCTTGATGCACGTAGGACAATTATATAAGTATTTTTCATTGGAAAAAAATCAAAAGACTTAAAGAAAACCAACTTAACCAAATTAAAATAGGGCCTTTTAATTTACTTACTAAAGCAGTGTTGAAGGCCACATTTGTGCAATCAGGAAGAATGCTTATAGACCAAGGGGGCAAATTGTACTGCCTGTTATTGAACATCACCCTTGCAGCAGATTTCTGATGGTAATTAGAGAGAAAAGCTGCACAGCTTCCATGCCTTGAAGAGAATACATGGGCCTGAAAATAATCATTAACACATCATCGGTGGGATTTTTTTTTTTTTGGGTGAATTATCGTACTACCATTTAATAATTAGAGTAATCATGAACAGAAAAATCTTACTTGCTGATAGGCTCCCAAGGAAGTAACAGTAGGATCTGAAGAAACTAAAGCATGTTCGCATTGCTTAATAGCCCTATGAAGTTCCTTCAGGTGACCGTATTTAGGCTGCCGGATTAAACCTAAATGAGGCAAAATTGTTAGTCGCAACTCAGAGTTCTAAGACAGAACCCCTATAATATGTTGCTATATATGCAAAAGTTAGGATCTATGAGAACATGGAAGTAAGAAAAGAAATGAGAAAGATCTGTGGATTAATCAATCACAGTTAATGGTTTTCGTTATAATGAGAATGAACACAGTTTTCTCACCATATTCATCAATTGGAGCATCATAGTCATAACTTGTTGTAATAAACGGTCCACCAGCAGTCCGTCCGAAGTTGGTTCCTCCATGGTACTATAAAAAATAGTACATAGAGCATAAGCTGTAAGCTTAAACTCATTGCTGATAACATAAGTCTTTTTCAATTAAGCCAAAGGAAGACATGGTAACTAACCATATAATAATTAATATATGAGCCACCCTTTTGTATGAAACGAGCAACGGCAAATGCCAAGTCTTGAACTGGCCGCTGGTGAATCGTGCCACCAAATTCTGTAAACCTTCTCATTATTGAGTGAACAAATATCAGATAGACAAATAAGCATATTAACTTTGCATTTATTCAGGAGGATTGGCTAAGAAAGTGCTCACCAACCGCTCCAAGCCTCGGTCCACAGTGTAGGCTTGTAAGGTTTGTTTGGAGAGAATGCATCACAGTAAAAGCCATTACATGCATTTATCTGAATTCAACATGTTAAAGAAAGCAGAGATCGGTTCTTTGAGATCAGATGAAAATGGTTGAATTAAAAGTAAATCATTCGACGACAAGGCCAAAACCGGGGAAGGGGAGAGAGTTAGACAGTATACCACGGGATCTGGGGCATCATCTTCCTTGCACATCACCCATGGGACTCCTGTATCAAGTCTAACAGCCATTTTTGCAGCCCAATTGATGTATGCATGACCAGCTGCTCCAAGTGCCTTGCTCTCACTGCCATATTCATTCTCAATCTGCACAAACGAAAGAGTCTAAAAGAATTAACATACATATATGGTAATCCAGACCGAAGCATCCATTGTTGTTGGCATCCTTCCATCTCTTCTCTTTCTGAAAGCTAAATCCTAGCTAATTTAAGCAATCCTAAATTTCTAAAATTGGAAATCATAGATGCCAAATATCAGAATCTCATACCTGAGAGAGGATGATGGGGCCACCTTGTGATGCAAAAAGTTTTTCATTCTTCATCATTTGGACAATTTTCCGGGTAAATCCTTTCATTGCCCTCTGTAGGAGAAAAAAAACAGAAAATTTTGCTTAAAAACCTATTATCCTTTTGGCTTCTCCAAAATCGTCATCACATAAATAGTACATAAACACCTTGAATGGCTTATTATTTGTTCTGAAGCTGATGCCAGGAACATATTTTAGCCAAACAGGAAATCCTCTGCGGCAGAAAGTGAATGTAAAAGCCTTATCAAATCCAGCATTCAATCCAGATATCAAGAAATAAAACCAAAAAAAAAAAAGTTAATTAAACCAAATTTATCATATTTTATCAAGCATTTACTCTTAAAACATATTAAGAAGTTTAAGAATGGTTAAGTACCCAAAATTCCACTCTGCACAAACGTAGGGTCCAATGCGAAGATGAACATATAATCCCTGTTTTTGCACTGTCTTAATAAACCTTACCAGGTCGTATCTCCCCTCGAAATTATACTACACACCATCTCAAAAACAGTGAAAACCAAAGAAAAATTACTCAAGGAAATGGAAAGTTAAAGAAGTTAACTGGGAAAATAGAAAAAAAAAAAAAAAGCCAAAACAGATTTCAAAGATGACCCAATTAAGATCTAAGATAGTACATTGCCAGGAGAAGGTTCATGGCCATTCCAAAAGACATAGGTGTCTATGACATCCAAGCCTCCATCTTTAGCCTTCTTTATAAGATCCTCCCACATCTTCATCCATGAAAAGAAATTCAAAAAACCAAACCAAAAATCAGCCTTTTTTTTTAATTTTATTTTTCAGGGAAAAGTAGAAAGAAAAGTGAAAGACAAATCACCTCAGGGGTGCTTCTGGGATAATGAATGGAACCCGAGATGAGGATTCTCCTTTGTCCATTGATGAGAATAGCTTTCTTATCATAGGTGATGCTGCACTTGATCAGCTTGGAATTCACTAACATGGCTGTGAAGAACAAAATCAACAGCTTGGAAACTGAGCTAGTTCCCATTTCCCCTCAATAAAATTTAACTTCGAGATCAATTAAAAAGGGAGAAAAAAGAACTTGAATTGGTGAAGTAAGAAAGAGCTACTTGAGAACTAGCATTGTTCTCAGTTCACATAAATAAAGCTCTGAGATTTGCTGCTTTTTTATATGTATTTGGGATATGTTTCAATCTTTGTTACTTCCAGTTAAAAAGGTCAATGAAGGGTCCTACTCATTGTCAGCCATTAAAATATTGAAGTAAGCAAATACTACCGCTAACGAAAAGAAAGAAAGTTGGAGCTTTAATGGAAGTAACAGTAAAAAAGAAGCAGTCCAAAATCATCATCATCATCATCATCATCACACTTTGCCACGAGCCCACCACAAAAGAGAGATGGAGAAGGACATGAAGAAAAAAAAAATGGCTCCTCAAGTTTGAATTTACAATTTGAACTTGAAGTAATATTTACTATTCACGAGATTGCAGAGAATCACGAGAATTCACCAATTTTTAT
>JBBYHM010344452.1:0-25857 GCA_038381775.1 Adansonia rubrostipa
ATTTTTTTTAGAAAAAATATTTTAAAAATATGGATGGAAGATGACCATCAAAAAAGAAAAGTGTTAGTAAGATAATAAAATGAGATAATATCGCCTTAAATAAATCACACAAAATAACAAAAGAAAAAGAGGAGGGACAATCATAATATATCTCGTAATTGTCATTGATTATCTTGAAATAACCAAGTCTACAATTTTGAAGAACCGTTTAGATCCATTGATTAATTGAGCCATGAAAATCTAGTTTAAATTTTGGGAAAGTTTTAAAAAAATCCGAGAAAAAAATTTGATTTTAACAATTTTTTAGAAGAATGAGATTGATAAATTTAAATTAATGAAAATTAGCTATTTGCTGACAATACTTGAAAATTAAGTTTAGAGTATCATCTCAAAAATTGGAGTTAAAGTATCCCCAAAGAAGAAAATTTTAAATACTTTTTGAAATTTTGAATGAAATTTGTAAAAGTAGAGTTGGAGTATCCCCTCAAAAAGCAGGGTGAGAGTATCCCCATTGTCAAAAATTTTTTTAATTTTCTAGGAACAGGCTCGATGGTTTTGTCTTGAAAAAGGTTTGACATTTTGTTGACAAAATGACATCCTTAATGATTTTTGACAAAATAGATGATTTTTGATAGAATAAGGTAGTAATTGACAAATATTTAAATTGATAAAATAAAGAATGCTCGTACTTTGATTTGAGCCTATGTGAAGGTTAACACATGTTTTTTGATTCAATGGGAGGTAATCAGGATCATGTGGAGACATTCAAATGTCTTGAAGTAGTAAATTTCAAAAAATTAATTAATTTTGACTTAAGCTAAAAATAGGGGATATTGTCGCACATCTTTATTTTTTATTTTATTCTAGGAAAATTCAAAGGGTCTAGGGATTGGGTGATGAATCATTGGAAAGGTAAATTGATAAGGTTTAATCTAAAAATATTTTGAAAATCTCAAAAAATGACCTTTCAGATGGAAATAATTTTTGAATTTAGGTTAAGTGTGACACTGAGAGCACATGTAAGGGAAAATGTGTTGCAAACTTTGAAAAGTCATCACTTACTCATATAGAATTGGTAAATCACAAACAATAGAAAGGTGATTTCACAAAATGTTTATGAAAAGTATTTTAAAAATCCATAAAAATCATCTAGTAGGCCAAAATAGCCCAAACAAAATACAAATTGTCGATTCCAGGGGTTTTGGACAATGTTAGTTTGAAAAATCATGACTACCTCATCCGAAATAATTCATGGGAAAACAAGGTAGTAAAAAGGTAATTCAATGCCCTTTAGGAAAAAAATTATAAAATTTACAAAAAAAATGGTTTAGGGCTCAAAAGTGATTTTTTAAGTCATGCCTACATGCTATTAGGGCAAAAGTAGGGAATTTTTTAGCTTTTTTAGGTTTTGTAGGACTAAACTTGGGCCATGGACATCCAAATGTCCATGGTAGAAAAAGCTGAGTGAAATAGGCTTCGTGAGCTCTTTTACATAATCCTAATATAGTTTGGGATGATGAAACAACTCATTAACCATGTCACCCAATATAAAGATGTTAGGTAAAAAATCAAGGCACAAACAATTTTATACACTTTAAAGGCATTTTATTTTTGAAAACAAAACATTTGTCATTAATAAACCTTGAATCCATACAAGGAGAACTTGATTTTTCCCTAAAATTGGAAGTCCAATGAATAAAAAACATTAAGTACATATTAGTCCTCATTTATCGAGGTTATATGGCCTTAACTTGGGGCTTTTTAGAAAATAGATTTTTTACAAAATATAAAAAAGTATTTGGACAAACATTTGATGAATTAAATATTATTTTCATGATAATAAACATGGGAAGCATGTTGGCAAACATGACAGTTTGACATGGAATATGATAATAACGTATGAGGAAATGAGCATAAAAATGATTATATATGCTAGTTCAATGAATGACATCAAGGAATATGCCATGGAAATGATGTAAACATGCTTAGAATACGAAAAATGGCTTGTTTGAATTTCATGACAACATCAAAAAACATCATCAAGATAAACCAAGCGTATAGGAATAAAAGAACATGATAGAGGTGTTAATAAAACACTAAAAAAAACCTGTCTACCACATTTGAGGCCACAAATGCATGAGAATTCTAAGATAAGGTCATGGTTAGCATGTTAGAGCTTATTAAAATGATGAGAAATGTAAAAACAAGTAGATAGATGAAGAAAAGAAATATACCCCAAAAGCTTTGAGAACCTTGTCGATAATATTGAGCAAAACAGGTTTTTAACTTATAGCTCATTTTTTTACCTTCCCTTGCTATGTTTCAGCAAGAAAAAGTGGCTAAGAATGAGCTTCTAGGTTGTTATACCAATGAAAGGGTGCCTTATGCGGAATGGTGATGGTTTTAGAGGGTTTTAGGGTGGTTTTTGAAGGGTTAGAGGGAGAGCTGCGGGAATAAATGTTTTCCAAGTATGGAGGCTAATGTAAATTATGTGTATAAGGTTTTTGGCTGAGCTCATACCATTTCTTATATAAGATTCAATCTTTGCCATGAAAAACCTAGAAAAAGAATGGCATTTGGCACATTTAGGGTGGAGAAAATGGTGATTCATTGTACCAAGGAGCAACTTTTTAGCATTTCATTAGTTGTTGTACATCCTTGGCAGTAGTAACAAAAAATAGATGAACTGACATGTTGAGGAAGGTCAAGCTTGCCCTTCATTCATCCATTTTATTCCATGAAATGCCCTTGTAACAAGCTTAATGAACCATTAAAAATATTGAAACCTAATGTTTAAGCCTAAAAATGTAATCTGTATGATTTTTGGGAAGTTATGCTTAAGCTTAAAAGATTTTTATAGCCAAAGTTGTGACCAAATTCATGTTTTGATGTCGGCAATATGCCCTAAGCAAAGAAAATACAGATGACTTAAAAGTATTTCTCGATAAGAAAAGGTCCTCTCGACCAAGACTCTTTCCCTTTTTTTGGCATGACTTAAATTTATGGCTCCTGACCATGAAAAGGGACTTTTAGATGAATCACTCTTCCAACTAGTCTTAGGTGGCCATCATAAAGTGGCCAACAATTAGAGTTGCCACTAATCATTGGACTAGGTATGATCGTATGCCTATTAAATCCAATATTTAGAGTTACAAAAATTAAAACATAAATTCCATGGTCTATGTAAATTAGAGATTTGATAGTTAAGTTCAGGAGTTGGTTACACGCATAAAGGTATGAACCTGCTGGTGATGCTTGAAGTTGGTATTGTTCTAGCCATGTCTTAACTTAGTGTTGGTTCCCTAAGTTTTCACTTATCATTATTCAAATATAATCCTTCTTTTTATGCATGAATTTGAATAAAATAAACTTAAGTTTTAGAATAAAAAAATTTAAATCATGTATGCACCCTGGAGAGGTGGGGAACATAAGGAATTTTTTATTAAAATGTTCTCTAGATTTTGTTTTTAAAAATAGGATATTTTGTATCAAGCCTTGGAGAGATATTGACATGGAACATTGCCTTATAAGTTTTGAAAGATGATCCATGGATCCAAGAATACCATCACAAAGGAAAAGTGTTAATAAGATGATAAAATGAGATAATAACGCATAAAATAAATCACACAAAACGATAAAATGAGAAAAAGAAGAGACGATTAGAATGTACCTCGTAATTGTAATTGATTATCTTAAAATAACCAAGTCAATAATTTATCTCATAATTGTCATCGATTATCTTAAATCATATATGCACCTTAGAGAGGTGGGGAGCATAAGGATTTTTTATTAAAATGTTCTATAGATTTTGTTTTTGAAAATAGGATATTTCGTATCAAGCACTGGAGAGATGCTAACACGAAACATTGTCTTATAAGTTTTGAAAGATGATTTTGAAAACATGGATACAAGAATACCATCATAAAGGAAAAGTGTTAGTATGACGATAAAATGAGATAATATCACATAAAATAAATCACACAAAACAACAAAATGAGAAAAAGAAGAGACAATTAAAATATATTTCGTAATTGCCATAGATTATCTTAAAATAACCAAGTTAACAATTTTAAAGATGCATTGGAATTTATTGAATGATCCTAGCATGAAAACTAGGTTTGAATATTAAAAAGTCCAAAAAAAATCTAGGGAGAGCAAATTTGAATTTTTCTTGACAATTTTTAGAAAAAAAAGATATTGACAATTTTAAATTGACTATTCTTGATAATTGTTTTTTGAAAAATAAGGTTGGAGTATCCTTTCAAAAAATGGGATTAGAGTATCCCCTAAAAGATGGGGTTAGAATATCCTTATAGTTAAAAACTTCAGTAAGTTTTAAATTTTGAATAAGTTTATAAAAATGGGGTTGAAGTATCCCCTCGAAAGATAGGGTTGGAGTATCCCTATAGATGAAAATTTTGGTAAGCTTTGAAATTTGAATGAGGTTTAAAAAAAAGGATTGGAATCCCCTCGAAAGATGGGGTTGGAGTTTCCCCTTAGATGAAAACTTCAATGATTTTCAAGAAACGAGCTCAAAGGATTTATCTTGACAAAAGTTAAGTGATTTCTTGACAAAATGATATTTTTGACAAATTTTGGACAAAATAGGTGTTTTTTGATTAAGAAAATTGATTAAAAAAAATGATAAAGCTTAAAAATGTTTCATACCTTATTTTGAGCATAGAAGAAGGTTGAACATATTTTTTAACTTAGTGCGGTTAACCGAGATCACATTGAGGCATTTGAATGCCTCAAAGTAGGGTTCAAAGAAATTAACTAACCTTAACCAATGTTGAAAATAGAGGACAACATCAGGCTATCCCCCTTTTCGAATTTATTATAAGTAAGGCCTTAAGGGTCAAGTTAGGTATCATTGAAAAGTGATTCAATAAAGTTTAATGTAAAAATATTCCAAAAATACTAAAAAATCAATGTCTAATGCAAATTATTTTTAAAGTTGAGTCAAGCACGACACTAATAACACATGTTGGTGAATAGGTTTAGCAAAATTTGAAAAATCATTTCTAACTCATAGAGAATTGTTAGTTCACAAAAGATTTTTAGAAAGTAAATTTCATTTAATATTTAGGAAAAATATTTTAAAAATTAATAACAATTATTTTGATGGGCTAAAATGGCCCAAATAGAATATAAATTGCTAATTATTAGGATTCCAAGTACGCTGGTTCATAAAATGCTAACTTTGTTATTTAGAATGATTGAAGGGTAAATAGGATACTGTTGGAAAGGTAATTTGATGTCTTTTTAGAAAAAAAATACTAGAAAGTTTTTGAAAAATAGTCTAAGATTCGAAAATGATTTTTCAAGTCATGGCCATTATGCCGTCAAAGCACAATAAAGGAGTTTTTTTAGTTGTCCCAATTTTCTTTGGGCCTAAACTTGGGACACAAACATCCAAATGTCCATGGCAGAAAGAAATAAGTGAGACAGGCTTCTAGAGCTCATCTACATGACCCTAGAGTTGTTTAGGATAATGAGACAGTCTGTTGACCATGTTACAAACGCAAGGACTTTAGGCAAAAGATCAAAACATAAGTAACTTTGGACAATAAAAAGGGACATTTTATTTTTGAAAATATATTTGGCCTCAAGAACCCTTGAATCCACACATAAGACTTGATTTTTTTTCCTAAAATGGGAAGACCAATGACGAAAAACCTTAAATCCATGTTAGTCCTTATTTATTGAGGTTTGCAAAGGCTTAACTTGGGGGTTTTATACAAAAGGTTTTTGACAATAAGCAAGCAAATATCTTGATGAACATGTTACGAACAAAATATGACATACATGAAAATGAGCATGGATAACATGTTTAAACAAACAAAGATAACATTTTGACACGGAAAATATGGCAAAGATGATAGGAAATGACTAATAAAATGCATGTAGATGCTAGCTTTATGTATCTTGACAAATGTACCATGAATTTAATATGACATTCATGACAACAAACATAAACATGTTTAGATAAGTAAAAATGGTATCTTGACATGTAAATAATGATAGAAAAAAAACTAATAAGATGCATAAAAATGCTAGCTTCATGAACAACATCAAGAGTCATGGCATAAAGGATGATACAAACATGTTTGAGCAAGAAAAAGTTTGCTAGAAATTTTAGAACAACATTAAAGCATTTTTTTAGGGCAGACTAAACACATAAACATGGTGAAGCATGGCAAAAAGGTCAATATAGCACCAAAAAATCATATGTCTGCCATAAACAAAGCCATAAAATGTATGAAAGTCTTAGGAATAGGGTCATAGTCACATGGGCATGGCTTTTTAAAATGATAATGAGAGAGAAAAGCAAGATAAAGAAAGGATGAAGGTTATACCAAATAGCTTTAGACTTTACTTCATCCTTTGAGTAGAAAAATTACTAACTTTAAGCTTACTTTCTCCCTTTCTTTGTTATCAATTAGCAAGAAAAGGGTAGCCAAAATGAAATTAAGAGATATGCTAGCAATAAAGGAAAGAGGGTGAAAGAGAGTGTTTTGAAAGGGTTTTCGGTGGTGGCTTTAAAGAACTAGAGGAATGTGAGCTTTTTTGCAGAAGAAGGTGGCTAAGAAAAGTTTTTGGAGAGTGTTTTAATCCAATAGAATGTGTTTTAGATGTCTCTATCTTCAGTTATGAATGTTGACTTTATATGACATGTGAATAGTAAAGACCACATGTAAAAGGTAAATGCATTTTAGGGCTTTTGGTGCATGTACCTCATGCATAGGCAGGATACTATGTCTAGCTACCCATTAAGTCCATTGGCTAGCTCATCAAAAATAATGGATTAAGGCCACTTTTGGTAGTTGTGTAATTAGAAAGTCAAAGGTTGTCCTCTAATAAATTGAATTAAGTTATGAAAATGTCTCTTGTCATGGCTATTTAGGCTTCAAAAATTTATAAAAAAGCATCATAAGTCCATTGTTGAGGCCTGTTATGAATTTGGATGATCTTTGGTGCTAAAAACATGGTTCAATTTGTGTTTTATTGTCATGGTAAAGAAGTGAAAATAGAACAAGCTAGGCATTTTAGCCTTAGAATATCAATACAATATGTATTGTATCCATATTTGAGCAAAATTTTGCTATGGGCATTGATATGATGAAGCTAGTATCAATACCTGGAGGCTAGTATCGATACTATCACTTTTTATATCAATATTAACCAACCAAAATAGAATTTTAAGCTACTGTAAAGCCTAGTATTGATTGAAAGGGTTGGTGTCTTGACACAAAAGCACCTGTATCAATACATAACCCTTTTTTGACAAATTTTAGATAAAAGACCTAGACTATGATCCTTGACTTAACCTAGCCTAAGTTTGACTTAAAATTGACAAAATGCCAATATGCCAAATCATAGCTAGAAGATCATACTTTAAAAGGATTTATTGACAAAGGGTCTTGACTGTAGTTTTTAACTAGGGTTCTTAACTAAGGTGCTAATAGTTGAATCACCATGTTTCAGTAATATTGGACGCTAAAAAGATTTCTTGATAGAGGATCTTGACTAAAGTTCCTGACTAAGATTCTTGACAATGGATGCCGATAAGTTAGATCATAGTGTTCTAGTAGCATTGTACTGTTCAAAAAGGATTTCTTGACAAAAGGTCTTCACTAAGATTCTTGACGAAGGTTATTGAAAAAGGTTCTTGACTAAGGTGCCAATAGCCAAATTATGAAATTCTAGCAATATCAGACTTTGACTTCAATAACGTGAAACCTTGAAGAGATAAGGGTCTTACTTGAGCACTTTCCAATTTGCCAATTTTTTATATTAATGATCATTACTAGGAAGTTCTTCAAGATTTAACAAGTTTTGCTTGACATGATGTTGGTTAGATGATGTTATGCTAAGACAATATGAATGGATGATATAATGATGTGTACGTAAGTTTTTTAATAGTGTGATTACATGATCATTACAAAAAGTCAATACTGGAACAAACATTGAAAATTTTCCTTTTAATTAGAAGCCTTGACAGTTGTTTTCCTAATGCCACAATTTGGACATTGATGGGCCTTGTGATCATAACTCTCTTTAGGCAACCTAATGCTTAGGCGATCATTTTCTTGACTCGATATACCAGATGAGCTTTTCTTAATAGGGTAAGAATTATAATGGTTACATTTGTTGATTCAGGGTGTTTGATGATCCTTTCTAATAGGGTTATAGATTTTATTGGCGGTTTATGGACTTGGTGACTATTTGGCTTGGTTAGCATTTGGGTCTTGACAGGATTTAACTGAGTTGCATGTATTTGGTTTGGGTTAATTTTGATGGTGTTTCCTTAGGACTTGAGGACAACTTGACAAATGATCATGACAGGTAGGTACTGTGTGTAACAAAATTCATGATTTTAACATTCAAGGCATGAATAGAGCTTTTTATGCTCTTCTTGTCCTTTCAATGTGATATCAAGATATCTTATTAAGAATTTTATTTAATTATCAAATATTATCAACTAAATGACAAGCATAATGCAATGTGAATGTAATGACAGGGATAAAAGAGAAGCAAGATATTTTTTGTTCCTCATAAAAAAGATGATAAAATTCTATTTATAGTTGACAAAAATAAGTATAATAACAATGAAAAGATCTTTTAGGTGATTGATGCCCCTGATAATCATGAAAAAAATATTTAATCTAATGTTTCTTGAAACATTTCTCAAATAATCAATATATTAGATTTAAGTTGATTTTTTGAAAACCTCTAAGATTACCTTGCATCATTTGATAGTTTCCCATAGCTTGGGATAAGTTTGATTTTCTCAAGGTTGGTTTTGATTTGAAGTTTGGTCAGGGGTAGAGATGGAATGGGATATAGTTTGATGAGATCAAGATTAGACAAAGGTTCAACTAGGTTTTTCTGGCAAGAATTTTGGGTAAGATCTGATATGGTTTGGGTTTAGTCAAGACTAGTTTTTTTTTTCTCTTTGACTATTTTTCTTAATTTTTTTATTTTTTTGATGATTTCTTGATAAAGGATGCCCTTTTGATTTTTCATTTTTTATACATAATATTTTTCAACAAAGTCTGAATTGATTGGGTTGGGCAAGATATTGCTATCCATTTATGTTAGTATTAAGGGACCTTTGGAGAAAGCTTGTTTCATGACATAAGGTCCTTCCTAATTAGAGGTCCACTCGCCTAGGGTTTTTTTGTCGATTGAGAGGATTTTTTTTAGGACCGATTCTTCTTCATGAAAATGTTAAGGGTAGACCTTTTTTTCATGAACCCTGATCATACATCTTTGATACATTTGACCATGGCAAAGGATTTCAGTCATTTTTCCTCACTAAGGTTTACTTGATTATGTCAATTCACGACTTGAGTTTTACCTCCATCACAACTCTCAAAAAGGGTTATTTCTCATGCCAATCTTTGTAAGTCTCAGCCATTTTCTTAACTATCATCTTAATGTTATTGTTGGTACCTTCGATTACCACTTTTATTTTTGAATAGTATGGCATAGAGTTATGATACTGGATTTTAAATTAGAATATACTACTTGCATCAGGTTGTTTTTCAAGTTGCGAGCATTATCAGTAATGATTTCTTTGGAAAGTCTATATCGATAAATGATGTCTTATTTTACAAACTTGTAGACAACTGACTTAGTGACATTGGCATATAAGGTTACCTCCACCCATTTAGTGAGGTAATCGATCAGTACTAGGATAAATTGATGTTCATTGAAAACCTTACGAGTGATATTTTTTGTATGGTTGATATAGTCTCTTTCAAGAGTTAGCCAGTAATAATCTGATCTCATGAATTGCTTGGCCATCTGACACCCATTAGCATGCATGCCATAGATTCACTCATAAATTTCTTCTATGATCTTTTGACTTTAGGAGCATCGACGCATTTGAGTAATAGTTGATCCTAACTCTTCTTGTATAAGATTTCCCTATCTAGAATGAACCCCATAGCCATTCTTCTGATAGTCTTTTTGTCAATCTCTGTGGCATGCTTGAGGTACTGTTAATCCCTAATGTAACAGAAAATGTCACGATACCATGGTAGGTCATCTTTCTTGTCTTCAACATTCAGAAAATGTACCAGAGTCGTATAAATGCTTATCTGAATGGAAGCAACATTTGATTCCTAGTTAACTTTGAATGTGGACAATAAGGTGACCAAGGCATCGGGTATTTGGTTTTTTGATGGAGGTAAGCACTGAAAGCTAATAACATCAAACTTTTTTTGAGTTTTGAGATTAGTTTCTCATAGTGAATAATTTAGCATCGCACATTTTTCACTCTCCTTTCAGTTGGTAAATGTTAGGGTTGAGTCATCAAAAACCCATAGTCTTAAAATTTCTCTCGGGAGTTGCTTAGAGCACCATGACACATGCTTTATCATTTATTATATTACTAGTGCAATTAATGTTTAGTTTGGTTGTAAAGGGATAGTGACTCTCATCCGGTGAAATCAGCGTTACCCTAATTCATGCCTCAAAGCATTTCCTATAATTCGTCATGACTATTGATATTTTCTTTTTTAGTGATGCACATCATATCTTTATCCAGGAAATCAAAATTTAAAGGTTTATAGTCTTTTGTTAATTGGCTTGTTAAAAGGTCAGTTATCGTGCTTCCCTTGATGGCCTTTTGGTTGACATAAACAATATCTTATTTGGAGAGTAGGACTTGCCATCTAGCCAATCTTTCTAATAGTGCCGGGGCTTCGCATAAATATTTCATAGGGTTAAGTCTCGCAATTAGCCATAAGGTGTGGTATAATACGTATTGCCGAAGTCTTCGAGGCATCCAAACTAAAGACAACACAATTTATCAACTGGGGAGTAGTTATTTTCATATTTTATAAACTTTTGCTTAAGTAGTAAATTAATTACTTTTTCTTTCATGATTCATCATGCTACTCAAGCACACAACCCATAAACTTGTCAGAAGCTATGAGGTAGAGGATCAAAGGTTGATCGGGAACTAGTAATACTAGCACTGGTGAGTTTAACAGATAATGTTTGACCTAGTTGAAAGCTTATTGAGATTTTTTATTCCATTCCCTAGACTTCTATTTGCAGAAAAGTCAACAGATGGGTAGCATTTGTCTATAATTTGGGACATGAATATGGAGATATAGTTCAGTCTTCCTAAGAACCTTTTGACCTCCTTTTGGGTTTGAGGTGGTGGCATGTGTTAGATAGCTTTGACCTTATCTAGAAATACTTTGATTCTTTTCTTGTTAATAATAAAGCTTAGTAACTTGATTGAAGTGACATTGAAAGTATATTTGCAAGGGTTTAGCTTTAGCTTTTGAAAATCTATGACATGCTCATCTTCTCATGTTTACTTGGTGATCATATTATCTATGTAGACTTCAATCTCCTTATGCATTAAGTCATCTAATAGTGTCACCATGGCTCTTTGGTAAGTTGCCCTAGCATTTTTTAGCTTGAAAGGCATGACTTTATAGTAAAATATGCCCCACATGGTTACAAAGGTAGTTTTCTCCATATCTTTGGGCACCATTTTAATATGACTATAACCAAAAACTTGTCCATAAAGGAAACCAAAAAGTTCTTGGCTGTTTTGTCAACTAAAGTATCAATATGGGGTTGTAGGAAATTATTTTTTAGGCTAGCCCAATTTAGATCTTGATACTCAACACATATTTGTATTTTGCCATCTTTCTTAGGGACAGGATTATTTTGGCAACCTATTTCGATTATTTGGCTATAATAAGGAATCTTGTCTCAAATTGTTTCTTGACTTTTTTTTTTATCTTAAGGAGCATTTTTGGTTTCATCCTCCTTAATTTTTATTGGATTGGTTTGCATTTTGGTTTGAGAGGAAGCCTACAGACCATAATGTTAGCATTTAATCCAGGCATGTCTTGATATGACTAGGCAAATATGTCCTGGTACTCTTGGAGTAGGTTTATCAGTTTGGCTCTAGTATAGGGTTTTATGAAAGTTTCAATGTTGACCTTTTTTTCATCTTTTTCAGTTTTAAATTTATGATTTCAATCAGTTCTTCGTGGGATAAAATTTTTTTCCTTCGTGCTTGACCAATCGTAACAAATCTAGTGGCACAGAGTTCCCCTCAAAATCTTCATTGAAATCAACTTTGCCAGTTTAGATTGATCTTTCAAAATCACTAAGAGCTTGATGCAAGATAAAAATATGTATAGACCGAGCATTGATACAAGAGCAAAAAATAAAAACAAGCACACAAGATGAACAACTTTATGCAAAAGTTAATTTTATTGATAATACCTAATAAAAGATGCATATTACAAGATCCTTAAGAGCTAATGGGCAGAAGCAAGTAGGGTTTTAATTTTTGGCATTACATAAAAATGGACTTAAAAAGCACAAGGGTTTCTAACCTGGCCTTGCTGTCAAGAACAAACTCTAGTGAATGAGGGTAGGTTTTAGTGCTCGAATTTGATAGGCTCAACTGATCATCAATGACATGAATGTGGAAGTTGCAAAAGGCCTTATCCAAAATAACCAAGATATATTTGAATTTCCATTCTTCTGACTGATTAGAATCCATGCATCCTTTCGAGCGAAAAGTCTTATAGATCAATAAGAATACCATTGATTCTGGTCCTAACTTTTAACCCAACAAATAGGCCAACCTTTAATCTCTAGCCTTCTTAGCTTGTTATTTCTTGTACTACATGTCAGACTTGAATCTTACGCCCTTCTTATGGACTAACTAATAACCTTCAAAGCTTTGGCCATTCCTTATAGATTTTTAATTAGCCCTTTTTTTTTGGTCGGCAAGCCCTACCAATAGTCAACTTCAGACCCATATAAATATTCCTTGACAGTCGAGGCTTAACTACTAATAGGCCTTTTCTTATAAATATAGCATTAACAAACTCGAACGATTGGAAGGACAACTTAGGTGCATCTTTGTTTGGTTCAATGTAGGTGGTATTGGTAAAATCAGTGTCAATTATTTCTTTTTCAGCTCTAATATTGACCACTTTATCATTGATCATGAATTTTAGCTTTGGTCCAAAGATAAGGGTACTACCTTAACTGATTATATTTGTGGTTTTTTGAGCAAGCAATTATAGGATGAAACAATGTCTATTACTTGAAAATCAATTTCGTATGTATATAGGCTTATCTGGAGTAGAATAGTGATGTTTTCAATAACTCCATAGCAAGTTCCATTGAATGCTTAGACCACCATATAGCTATGCTTGAAGTGGAAAGCATTAACAAAAGGCTTGTTAAAGATAGCCAAGGGCATGACATTGAAGGTAAAACTATTGTCTATGAGAACTTTTGGTAAAATATAACCTTTATAGTAGGTGGTGATATGTAGGACTTTGTAGCTACCCTTACCACTAAGAGGTATCTTGCCATCGGTGAATGAGATATAGTCATCGACAATGATATTATTCACTAGGCAATCAACTTTGCCAACTGAAATATATGATAGCACATATACCTTGTCCAAAACTTTTAATAGTGCATTTTGATGAACTTCTGAGTTTAGGAGTAAGGACAACATAGAGATTTTAGCCTATTTTTTACTCAACTGATTGGTAATGCTACGTTTGTTATGCTTGATAAATTTTTAAAACTTGATTGCTTTTTCCTCATTCACTAACTCTTTAATCTTTTCAGATTTCAAGTTTTTTACTTTAACCTAAGTAGTGTTGGAAATCAGAGTGGCATTGATCTTCTAATTTTCTTGAGCAGGGAGAGCATAAAATCTATAGTTAAAGGTTAAATGGCTGATCCTTGATAAATTAATAGGATGGTTCCCTGAGTGGGCTCTCTCATTATCATGACTTGACCTTTATATTCCATGGAATGTCTTTGTTGCTCTTATATGGGAATGGTGTAGGTGTTCTTATAAATAGCCTTCGTATAGGCATCAAAGAATTCACCTTGAAATTTGACTATCCATAGAGGACAAATGGTCATCCTCTTCCATATAGTGGTTGTCTTTTTTTCCCTAATCATATTCATCGATTCGATGTGACATGTTTACTTCTTGTTATAAATTCAATGCTGCCTTCATTTATTCTTTCAACAATCATGCAAAATTCTTTGCATGTGTGAAGTATACGGCCATGAATAATGTAGAGGCCACAAAAACCATCAAGTTTTTCTTTCAATCCTTTAACTGCATTAAGTATTCATGTTTGAATCACTATCCACTAAACTAGACTCACTAACTTCTTCTATGCTTCTTTTGACCTTGTAATCATTTTTGACACCAATCATGTTTATCATTGGCTCAGCATGGCCTGCTAGGTGGTTTGTAGTGATATTTTACCCTTGGTTCGTCTTGAATTGCAAAACCTTAGAATCAATGAAGCTTTATATCCTTTGCTTGAACATACCCCGTTGCCCTGGCATAATAATCTTAATAGGTGTTAAGCTTAGGTATGAAGGTTTCTTCCCTGGGACATACATAAGAATGATTAGATACTCCTGGAGTAAAGCTTGATAAGGCTCTTTATAGGTCATGAGGATAGGGTCAAACTATTGTCTTTGTAGGTTTGCACCTTAGTTTTTTGATGCATTATTGACAAGATTGTTGACATTTTTGTTGGCTTGTGCGTGACTGTTTTATGGTGGATTTGGTAGGAGAGGAAAGGATAGGTTATAGGTTATGGCATAAATTGACTAAAGAGGTATCATAACTAGATTAGAGTAAAGTGCCCTTGGGTAGTAAAGATTAAGCACTTGATACTACTTGGTTGGGGTAGGTTAGCATAGCGTATTGCATTTATATCCCCTTTTTTCTTCTTGTTAGCAATAAACCTCCTGCTTGATTCGAATGACTTACTCACAGACATCCTCCACTTTTAGTTGTTGTGTATATCATCTTGTCAAATAAAACTAGATTGGTGAACGTCTTAGTGGCATTGCCTACTCGTTTCTCATAAGAAGAAGCATGCAAGGTATTGATGAATGTCAAGGTCATCTCCTTCCTAGTTAAAGAGGGTTGGACCAAAGCTGCCTTTTCCCTTCACCATTAAGCATTTTGCTTGAAATTTTTGGTTGGGTTCTTCTCTAGGTTCATAAAAGAGAAATAGTCGAGGGCCCAATCTAACACGTACTGGTACTAGTTCAAAAAGGCCCAAGCCATGTTGACCAATTTTGACATATTAAGCTTAATGTACCATTAGACGGTTGCCCCAATCAGACTATGTTAAAAGTAGTAGATAAAGAGTTTCTTGTCTTTCTTGTACCTGGCCATCTTTTTAAGGTCCATCAGATATGCACAGTGGGATCAGTAGTTCTAATAAACTTTTTATACACTTATACCTTGCACTTTGGGGGAATGATAAGGTTGGACACCAGAGACAAGGATTTCGCTCGTCTTAATCAAACATTATGGGATTGGCTGGAAAAACTCTTGTATTTTCTTTATAAAAATTAAGGACAAATTGGTTAGTCACAATGGGGTTCAGATATATCACTGGTGGTATCAACGAGGCTAATGCTATGGTATGCTATTGTTTTTAACAGGTTTCTTCTAGGGTAGCTTTATTACTACCGATGGGGTAATTTTTCAAATTAGCAGGCTTTTTTCTAGTATCTGTAGTATTAGCTTGCTTTTTTTTTATGGCAATTGTCATTAATACCATGAGCTTCATGATTTGAACTTGCATTTCATTTTGTCGATAAAGCATTAGATTTGTGATTCTTCGTATAATAATGAATTCTTGGTGATTGTTTTTCATGATCCATTTATGAGGGTGGGTATAGTAGTAGTGTGCAATATTCGATTCCATGTTTCTTGCCTAATTTCAGAATCTCTTGCATTTTTATGACCATTTCCATATTAGACTTAATATGTTAATGGTTGCTTATGATTAGGTGATGATGAGTATGGAGTCATGATAATGAATGATTATTTATATGGATGCATAAATAAAATAATACAAGAATGGAATTAAATATGCAAATGTAATAATAGTTTCACCAATGACATCTTTCATAGAGCAACAAATAGAGTTTTGACATGATTACATTGTTTAATTATGTGTTCTAAGAAACTCAACAATTGCTACTTATGGTCCTTAATAGGTATGATGTCTTGCCTTAAGGATCAAGCCACCTCGATCATAGCATCTGTATCCAATTAGGCTATCTGAATTTCCTTAGTGAGATGATGATGTCGCTCTTGATAATTCAAGCATCCCTAGTCAATCATTTGCCTGTCATTCTCATTTTCACTATTCAGAGGCTCTTACCAACTCAATGATGTCTTGGTGAACTCGGAGGGAATGCTCCAGATCTTGCACCTAAGTGCTAGAGTTTTAGTCTTAACCCTACTAGCTTTCAAGTTTGGTATTTGAGCTTTGAGTCATCCATTCCTTCTTTGGTAAGTTGATGTAAAGGCACGAGCCCTTATGAGCTTCTTCTAACTAATTTAGACCTCTCTTTTTTTTCAACTAATTTAGTTCTTTGTTAAATGTAGCAAGCTTTGCATTGCCTTCAGTTGATGACTGGCACCGAGATTTATTCTTTTTTGAAACACCATATAGTTTTTAGTCAAACTTTTAAGATCTTCCTTTAAATGATCTCTCTTTTTAACCACTTTATTCTTCATATTGTCCAGAAGGTAGATGTCCATCTCTAATTGACTCATTTCTTCCTTCAACTGAGCAATTTTTGTGGCAAAGATAGTCTTCTCTTTCTCAAATTCATGTCTAAGTAATTTAACTTTAGAAAGAGGCTCATCCATTAGGACTTGCAATGTCCTAACATTAGGTAGCGACAAAGTATCATTGATATGACAGATCATTTATTCATTATACCTCGGAGTCATAACACTTCACATCCAATATCTCTCCATGTAGTGGACTTTCTTTAAAGCATGGAAAGCTAACTGGACTTTCAATTTATAGTTAGCTTCCCCATATTCAATGTCCCAGTACTTAAGGTTTTCAGAGAACGAGATGAATTTCTAGCATTAGGGCTATCACAAAACTAGAAAGGGTACATAGTTGGTGCTTCCCTATAAGTCGGTAGTGGCACCCAATTACAATCTCCACACTTGTATATGATTAATTGAAGGAACATCCATGGGATGCTCCATGTAACTTCTTTTTCTCTGAGATTCTAGAATTTTTTGACCTATTATTTTTTGAAATTGTCTTAAGGCCATTCTTTCTCAAGGATCTTGGAAAAAGGGCTGAATTTACAAAAGAAATTATGCATTATCCTCTTTTCTTCAATGGAAAGGTGGCTAACAAGCCAAATATGGAAGAGTGGGCCACATCTGATGAATCTACCCATCTTTTTTTCTTGTAAAAGCTAAGGCTCGAATGGTCTTAACAATGATGGTAGATGCAAGGTTGATGTTGCAACATAAGTGAGAGAAAAAATCAGCTGCTACCATATGCATATACCCTAGTAAATACATTTTAACTTTCTTTCGATCAGTGATATTCGACATTACTTCCTTTAAATTAGCCTAAGAAATGCATTCACTATTCCCTTTTATATTCACATTACCATTGATCCAAGACTTCATGGCTCAAAGGATTTGTGCTAGCCTCATCTTAAAAATTAGTGGTTGTAGCGCTTTACAATATATCCTGTTAGACTTGGCCCTCTTAATGTTGAGAAATGTAGTGTATTCATCAATAATAAGAGTCAAATCCTCCTAATTCAAGGTGAAGCATTAGTATACGAGATTCTAGAATTACGATACCATTCGCAATAGGCCAAAGTTTACCCAGACTTAAAGTAATAGATCTATATCCACATATCTTTTTTGTGAATGACTCCTTCTCATTATTCCCCTTTATCTTCACATGACCATCGATCCAAGACTTCATGGCTCAAAGGATTTGCGCTAGCCTCTTCTTAAAAATTGGTGGTTGTAGTGCTTTACATTATATCCTGTCAGACTTAGCCCTCTCAATGTTGACCAATGTAGTGTATTCGTCAATGCTGGGAGTCAAATCCTCCCAATTGAAGGTGAATCATTGGTATGCCAGATTCTAGAATGGTGATACCGCTCACAATAAGCCAAAGTTTACTAGAATTAAAGTAATAGAGCTATATCCATATATCTTTTTAGTTAATGACTCCTTCTTATTATTGTCCCAACTAGCCCATGTATGCCTTACATCACACCAATCATTTTGATGGTACCTATCTTGACTTTCTCATGTGTTTTTGAGATAAAATTGTGCTTATGGATATCCTCATCTTTGCATTGTCGACCCTTTAACCATGCTCTAACTTTTTCAAGAGACTTGAAGCAAGAATAAACTATTGCTCCATGATAGACACCCCTTACTGAATACTGAACCAATGAAAAATTGTCACATAATAATGATTATGATGCATGATGCATGTAACAATCAAGAAACAAAAGTGGAATAAGTTAGTGACAATACAAAATAATACATAAAAGAATAAAGGATGGGAGAACAAAAATAAATCATAGAAAATGCCTTGACAATAGGTGCTATGATGCCTAAGGGTGAACATGACAATTATAAGTATCATGATAAAGTAAATATCCGTAAATTGCATAATGACATGTTTGGGGAAAAATTGCCTTTATTGTGGTGATAAAATACCTCTATTAATAAGTTGACAACCCACATGGCTGTGTATGTATGCCATGCTTAGTATTTGACATATGTTAAGCCATCAGTCAAATAGCATAATGGCTTGTTCATGTCAAGTTTTGTCTTGATCAAGATAGTATGATGCCTCTATGGGACAAAATTAATTGCCTAAGAAATGATGTTCATTCATCACCACCTAAAGTAGGACATGCATTAAGCTACCATCAGGCAGCATAATGACTTTTTCAGGTTAAGTATGACTTTCTTTAAGCTGATATAGGGCTTTTTAAGTGACAAAATTTGTTTACCATCACTCACTTATTGATGAAAGTTAGTCGTCGATTAGACAACATAATATTGTGTCCTAATACTGACATGACACACGTGGGCAACAATGTTCATTCACTATCGCCTATGTAACTATGGAATACAAGAGTAAAACTTAGAAATGTATCCTCAAGTGTCCTTATTCTCTAGGTTATTCTAGCAACATTTCAGCACAGTTTGACATGGTTTAGCACATAGCGTTCACTATATGGGTTTCAGTTGATATCTAAAGTGGTATCTAAATCACTTTTCAATCTGATAAGAATAGCCGAGGCACCTCAATCCTAGGCCTATCATAGGCTTGGTGGAACACGTTTGATCTGGTAGATGTATTTTTCAAGCAAATGTGAAGGGTTACTCATAAAAGACGTAAGTAATTTACACCTAGAAAGTTATTGCTATGCCTATGCAGAGGAGTACTCACAAAGGTGAATAGCTTACTTCCTCCTAATAATTGGGACCCTAACCTAATGATGTAGTTTGGTGGAAATCTAATTCAAATGCAAATGCACGATGTGTATCGAGGAAACAATCAAACCTTTTGTTTACCCTTATATTACCATATTTATTAAATTGATATTTATTTAAGAATAAGGCAATCTCGAATATTTTCATGACAAAAATCACCATAAATAAAAGATTAGTAGACAAAAATGGAAGGGGATTATAGTTAAATAATGACCGAAGCCAAAGATACCTATAATTAAGAAAAAAAATTTTCCTAGCAGAGTCGCTATGTTATCGGCAACATGCCTCCCACAAAAGAAGCATTCATAACTTAAAAGTATTTCTTGACAAGTAAGGTCCTTTCGACTGGGACCCTTCCTCTTTTCTTTATTACATGATAGGAGCCAGAAAGTATGAATTCTTGGCTCTTGACCATGAAAGGGGACCGTCAGATGAAGTGCTCGTCCAACTAGTTTTGGGTACCCATCACGAAATGGGAGACAATTGGAGTCACAACTAATCATTTGGGCTAAGCATGATCGGATGCTTATTAAATTCGATACCCAGAGTTATGAAACACAAAAAATTAATCCATGGTCTATGTAATTTGGAGATTCAACGATAGGTTTTGAAGTTGGTTACGCATAAAGGTATGAACCTCTTCGCGATGCTCGAAATTGGTACCTTTCTAGTAGGTCCTAACTTAGTTCGATTCACTCGATTTTGACTCATCATTATTTAAATATAATCCCCATTTTATGCACAAATTTGAAATAAATAAACTCATGTTTTAGAAAAGAAATTAAATCAACTATGCACTTCAAAAAGGTAGGGAACGTAAAAATTTTTATTAAAATGTTCCCCTGATTTAGCTTTTTGAAATTAGGATATTCCATGTTAAGCATTGAGAGATATTGTCATGAAACACTGCCTTATAATTTTTGAAAGATGCTTTTGAAAACATGGATGCAAGATGACCATCATAAAGGAAACGTGTTAGTAAAATGATCAAATGAGATAATATCACATAAAATAAATCATATAAAACAACAACAAAAAAGAAAGTGATGGACGATCGGAATGTATCTCATAATTATCATCAATTATCTTAAAATAACTGAGTCAATAATTTTAGAGATGCATTGGGATATATTAAATGATTGAGGTGTGAAAATTAGGTTTGAATACTGAAAAGTAAAAACAATCCAAGAGATAAGTTGATCATTTTTCTTGACAATTGTTAGAAAAATAAGAATAAAAAGTTTACATTGACGAAATTTGACTTTTTCTTGACATCTTTTTAAAAAACTAAGTTGGAATATCCTTTTGAAAGATGGGGTTAGAGTAATCCCTTAGAAGATGGGCTTAGAGTAACCTTGTAGTTAAAAACTTTGATAAGTTTTGAAATTTAAATGAAGTTTGTAAAAGTAAGGTTAGGCTATCATCTCAGAAGATGAGGTTAGAGTATCCTTATAGATGAAAACTTTGGTAAGTTTCAAAATTTGAATAAAGTTTGTAAAAGTAAGGTTGGAATATCTCGTTGGGAGATAAGCTTGAAGTATCTCTATAGATGCAAACTTTTATGATTTTAGAGAGACAAGCTTAAAAGATTTTTCTTGACAAAGGTTTGGTGATTTCTTGAAAAAATGATATTAACAAATTCTAAATAAAATAGGTATTTTTATTGAGAAAATTGATAAAAACGTGAATGATAAAGGTTAAAGAATTGTTGATGCATTGATTTGAGCCTAGGGGAAGGTTGACGCATATTTTTTTGACTCAATGAGGTTGATCCAGATCATACGAAGGTATTTGTAGGTTCAAAGAAATCAACTAGCCTTGAGTAATGTTGAAAATAAGAGACAACAACGTGCTATCCCATTTTTCGATTTTATTATGGGCAAATTTAAAGGCTTTAAGGTTGGGTTAAGTATCATTGGAAAGGTAACTCAATAAGGTTTAATCTAAAAATATTCTAAAAATCTCAAAACATCTTTTTCTAGATGGAAATAATTTTTGAATTTAGGTCAAGCGTAACACTAACAACACCTACAGGGGAACAAGTGTGACAAAATCTAAAAATTCATTCCTGACCCATACAGATTCATTAGATCACAAAAGATAGCTTTCCAAAAAGGGGCTTTCATTTAATTTTTTAGGAAAAAATATTTTAAAAATTTTTAAAAAAAAATCATCTGATAGGCCAAAATGGATCAAAAAGAATATACATCACTGATTCCAAGGATTTTAGATGATGTTGCCTCGAAAAATTATAATTCTCTCATTCGGAATGATCCAAGGCAAATAAGATACTATTGGGAAGGTAATTCAATGCACTTTAACGAAAAGTACCATAAATTTGAGAAAAATGGTCTAGGATTCGAACATTATTTTTCAAATTATGACTATTGTGTTATTAGGGCAAAATAAGGAAGCTCTTTGGTTTTCTCAGTTTTCTTTGGGCTTAAACTCGGGACATGAACATTCAAATGTCCATGGCAAAAAGGAATGAGTGACATGGGCTTTATGGTCTTATCTATATAACCCCAAGTAGTTTAGGGCAATGAGATGGCTTATTAGCCATGCCACAAATAAAAAGACTCTCGGAAAAAGATTAAGATGTAAGCAACTTTGGATAATAAAAGGGACATTTTATTTTTGAAAACAGAATATTTGGCCTTAATAACCTTTGAAACCACACATAAGACTTGATTTTTTCCCAAGATTGGAAGACTAGTGAAGAAAAACCTTAAATCCATGTTAATCCTCATTTATTGATGTTAGTATGGGTTTAACTTGGGAGTTTAGAAAAGTAGGTTTTTAACAGTAGGCAAGCAGAATATTTGCATAAATATGATATGACAAAATATGACATACATGCAAATAAGCACAAATAGCATGTTTAAACAAACAAAGATAACATTTTGACATGGAAAAAAGCAAAGATGCAAGGAAATGACAAAAAAGATGCATGAAAATGCTGGTTTCATGTATCTTAACAAATGCATTATGAACTAAATATGAAATTAATGATAGTTAACATAAACAACATGTTTAGACAAGTAAATATGGTATCTTGACATCTAAATAACAGCAACAATGAAAGAAAAAAATAATAAGATATATACAGGTGCTAGCTTAACACCAAAAGTCATGCCATAAAGGATAATACAAAACATGTTTGAGCATGAAAAAGTTTGCTAAAAATTTCAAATCAATATTAAAACATGCTTTTAGGGCAAACCGAGCATATAAACATGGTAAAGCATGGTAAGAAGGTCAATATAACATTATAAATCTTAGGTCTACCACAAACAAAGCTACAAAATGAATGAGATTCCTAGGAATAAGGTCATAGTCATGTGGATGTGGCTCTCTAAAATGATGAGAATGATGATAGAAGAAAAAAAGAAGATAAAGAAAAGATGAAGGCTACACAAAATAGCTTTAGACCTTAATTCATCATTTGAGCAAAAAACTTACTAACTTTAAGCTCACTTTTTCCCTTTCTTTCTATTGATTAGCATGAAAAAGGTAGCCATAATGAGCTTGAGAGATGTGATAATATGAAAGAAAGGTTTTAGATAAAGAAAAGGTGAAAGAAAGTGTTTCAGAAGGGTTTTTGCTAGTGGCTTTGAGGAGCTAAAGGAATAAGAGGTTTTTTTCAAAGAAGAGGATGGTTGAGAAAGCTTTTTTTTGGATATTGTTTTAATCTATTAGAACATGTTTTAGATGTCTCTGTATTCAACTGAGAATGTTGGCCTTATATGACATATGAATAGCAAGGATCATGTATGAAAAGAAAGGGCATTTTAGGGGTTTTAGTGCACATACCTAATGCACGGACAAGGTATTATGCTTAGTTGTCCACTAAATCCATTGGCTAGCTCAGCAAAAACAATGGATCAAGGCCATCTTTAGCAACTGAGCAATGAAAAAGTCCAAAGTTACCTTCTAACAAATTGTATTAGGTCATGAAATATCCCTAGTCATGGTTATTTAGGCCTTAAAAGTTTGTTAAAACCTAATCATAAGTCCAATGCTGAGGCTTACCAAAATTTAAATGACCTTTGGTTCTAAAAATGTGGTCCAATTTATGTTTAATGTCATGGTGTAAGGGATGAAATGGAACGAACTATGAATTTTAGCCTTGGGATATCGATACAATGTGTATTGTATCAATACTTAGTGCAAATTTTTTTTCCAGTTATTGAAACAATGAACCTGGTATCAATACTATCACTCTTTGTATTGATACTGACTAGAGAAAATGGATTTTTACGCTATAGTGAAGCTTGGTATTGATACAAAGGGTCTATGTATTGATAAAGAAGCACCTCTATCGATATGTAACCCTTTTGTGTTGATATGAAATGTAAAGATTTGAATTTTTGATAGTGTGGAAGCCTTGTATTAATACCTAAAGGCCATGTATCGATACATCCATGCAAAAATGTGAACTTTTCATACCTTTGACCCTTCGAACACCTTACTTTAGGTGGGAATGATGGATGACTAACCTGTGTTACTCGGTGACACCTGGAATAGTGACCTTTCATACCTCTTTTTTTACATTTTTCTATGATCCCTAGGCATTTTAAGCAAAAAATTTTTTTGCCTAGCATCGTGTCACTTAATAGTGCCAGCAATAGGCATTCGGCAGTTGCCCTCATTTTTTTTATTTCTTTAATTTTATTACCTTTTGATTACATCTTGAGATGCTAGAAATTGGCCTAAACAAAATAGGTTGTCTACAAATGTTATGTTGAAAAGGTATAAGAATGGCACGAACTAGGTATTTTAGGCTTGATGTATCAATACAATTGCTTTTTGTATCAATACTTAGAACAAATTTTTGCCCAGGCATTGAAACTATGATTTCTGTGTTGATACTTAGAGTAAATTTTTGCTTAATGTATTGATACAATGAAGTTGGTTTTGATACTTGAAGCTAGTTATCAATACCATCACTCTTTATATAGATACCAGCTACCAAAATAGTAATTTTAGCTTTGACAAAATCTTGTATCGATAAAAGGACTACTATATCAATACCATCAATAATTTTATCGATACATGGCATCTAGTATCGATATAAACATTATCTTTTTGGGATCTTCATAATGTGGAAGTCTTGTCTTGACACCTAATGGTTATTAACTAATACTTATGTAAATAAGGATTTCATACACCTTTGACTCTCGAACCCTCACCTTACTGGGCATGATGGATGACTAACCCTTGTTTGCTCAAATAGACCAGATGAAGCCTCAAATAGCAACTCTTAATGCCTTGGATGGTGTCCTGAACAAAGTAAGGTGTCTACAAAAACAATGCAGGTAAACTTATCTTAATAAGACAAAGCATATAAGGTTATTTTAATAAGATAATGTCTAAAATAGATATGTGTTTAGGACAATATGGATAATTTTTTCTTAACAAGATAATATGGATAAGATTGTCATAATAAGACAATGTCTAATGTAGACATATGTTAAAACAAAATGGATAAGCTTGTCTCAATAAGACAATATGGCCAAGGTTATCTTAATCAGACAATGTTTAAAGTAAACATGTTTTAAGACAAGAATGGATAAGCTTATCTTAGCAAGACAATGTGGATTAACTTGTCTTAACAAGAAAATGTCTAAAATAATCATGTCTTCGGGTAAGTTGTCTCAATGTCTTAATAAAAGAATGAGAAAAAGCTTGTCTTATCATGACAATGTCTAAAGCATGCATGTTTTTAGATAAGTTATTTTAGTTGAATTTATAGCTACCCAAATAGAAAAAGTTTTTTATCTGTGAAGAATTTGATTACGAATCAAATTTCATCTTCTTGTATTCTAATAAATTGAACATTGCCTCGATTATGTCTAAGTTTGAGCTTCTTACTAACAGTTATGTTGAACTGGCATTGTGTCTAGACAATAATGCCTAGGTAGATTCATCCATTACACTATGAGATAGATTATACCTTAAGGTGAAAGTATTGCACTGTGACAAGGAATTTAATCTTAGATTAAACTTTTATCTCCCTATCCCACGATAGGCAAATTTGAATGCATGATGGGGTAGGTTCAGCCAACTCTTCAATTGCTGAAGATTAAGTTAAACTTGAACAATAAAAGATAAGAAGAACTCCTAATCTAGTGGGAGTTTCAATAAGACTGAAACTCAATTTGCTTCCGTAAGAAAAGTGATGCCAAAGTAGTTTTGACTAAGTGTGAAAAATAGTTACAATAGAAAACCCTATCAGCTTCATTAATGAGTTTGACGCAAGTTGTTGCCTTTTTAATAAAGAAATTTAGTTTTCTTGAGTAGAAATAAAACTCCATGTCAGGTTCGGTAAAAGGTTTGTGAGTGATTTTTTTAAATAGTTTTCAAGAAGAAAACCCCAGAAAATCAAGATTTTGGCTAAATCCATGAGTTGGTGTGGCAGTAATTCCGCCACTCCTTTCTTGTTTTTGTATTTAGTGCACCCAAGAATTGTTCTTAGAGATTTTGGCCAATGTAA
>JBBYHM010344452.1:25957-40421 GCA_038381775.1 Adansonia rubrostipa
AGTAATTCCGCCACTCCTTTCTTGTTTTTGTATTTAGTGCACCCAAGAATTGTTCTTAGAGATTTTGGCCAATGTAAAAAATAGAGAAGACTAGACATTAATCATTCTTGAGAGATTATCTCATTAGCATAAGTAAATCACCATGCCTTAAGCAAGCTCTAGAATCATTTACATGAATCATCATTAAAGGGAGGACACTTATGCTTTTTGTGGCCTCAAAGAGATCGAAGTAAACATACTTTGGTAACGATCATGGAGGGATCAGCACACTTAGAGTTACTAGTCTCTAAGTGAAAGGATGCATATCCTGGTAAAGTCTAACCTCATACATGTATTGGATTTCAAAAATCGACAAAATAAAAAGAAAAGAATAGAGAAAGATATAAACATAGAAACAATCTAACCTTTTTTCTAATCTTTAGGGAAAGACATACTTGTAGTAAACTTTAAAATTTTTAATCAAAATTTAAACATCCGTCTATTTAGAAATTACCTTATCTTTAAATGTTGTAATTCAAAATATAGATCAATTCGAGAGAACTTTAGAGGGTGGCAGCAATGGCTTCCTAATAGGATCTCTAAGATCATGAGTAGTGCATGTGTCTTGCCTTTAATAGTTAACCACACAGATAATTATTAAAACCTTCTTGAGGCCTACTGGTTCTGTAGTGCTAGCCAGAAGGCTTGTTAAGCCTTAACCAAGAGGTAAAGTCCTCACTTTTATCAATCAAGGACCAAGAACAACTCAAGAAAGTTAATTGCATAAAGAATAAGAAAGGGATATGAAAGTTTCACTATATTAGTGGTGGCAAGAAGAATGTTCTTTAAAAAATGTTTTGTCAACTACAAATAAAATTTTCTTACTTAATTCGATAATGAACTCTCTTGAAATTAGGTTAAAAAATGATCAACAATTTTTCTAACCCACCATTTCCTTACATACTAGTTAAATCCAACTCCTATTTGGATTGAGCATGGGAAAGTTTTAATCAAATTAAAACTCATAAATAAAGTGAAACTCTTTCACCTTATTTTAAGTAATTTAATTGATCAATCTTTTTTCTCCTTGTCATGGCTAAAATAATCACTAAAATTAAGCTAAGCTGAATTCAGCCAAAGCATGGTCCAATAATCCAAAAATTTAGGCTTAGGCACACCTTGGAGAAATGGACTAGATAAAGCTTCCATGAATGTAATTCTATAATTTAAACTCCATATTCATCATAATAAATAATATTTATAATATAAATGTAATCATCTAATAATTATAATATTAGATAAATAAATTAGAACCTTTATTTCCTCGTATAATTTTCCCTATGAATTTTATCTCTATAAAATTCTTTATTTAGTTAAAACTATTATTAACTTATATTAATCGCACTTAATATTTATTATGAAATAATTAATATTAAAAAAATCATGGACAATGAGCCAAAAGATTAATAAGAAAGAGAAAGAGAGAAATTTGCTTCACAATCAAATTCTTAGTATAAGTGAAATCCTATTTCCACTAGGATAAGATTTATCTGCCTTGACAAGGTATGTCCTAATTTAGACATCACCTAGGTAAGACAATCTTATGCGCCATGTCATAATTAGACAATAAAATCTAGATTTTAGAAATCTAATTTTTGTCTTAAAATAAATCTTAATTGAACTATTCAATTAAGTTATCCACTTAATTACCTTCTATTTAATTAAGTCATAGTTAATTAAGTCTTAGATTTAATCCAACAAATCCATCTTATTGTTTGTGACCCATCCCAACAGGTTGGCAATTAACACAATTAATAATGTTCACATATCAAGAGTTGGATCTAGCAACCCATCATAACCACCTAAATATTGAAAAGTCAATGTGACCTTATTGAAACCGCTAAGTAACCAACCTATCAGTGCTATACAATCCTTTCACAATATATCTCGGTATGAGCATGGGTATCATTTAGTGTCTACTCATGCTTCAAAACATATTAGATCTTATAACTTACGGTTAACGATCATGAACCTATGAGAAACAATTCCTCATAATCTATTATGCTCTAGCCAGAGACATCCATCCAATTAACCATAGTTAAGATCATTCAAGATATGTCTCCCATTATCTCTAAGTTTGGTGATTCCTCTTTAATCACCCATCCATCTTCATATGCTTCATGTCATACCTAAAGTACCCTACCTTAGGCATTTATCTTTGTGGACCTATTTCAAGCATGGCATTCCATATACAAGATGACCTAGTATCATAATCTAAGGACTATTATACATGACTAGCATATGCTAAAATGTTTTATAGACACTTAAGTGGCAAATACCAAATGGAGTTCTCATATAGGCCAAGTTCATCCCTCATGCCATCTAATTCATCTCACATACTTCAACCTACGGGATCAGTTGCTTACATCCCAGTTGCTTACTTCATAAGTATGAAGGCATAACACGAGTTGGCCTTTAAGCATTACCAATGCATAGTCTTAGCAATTCAATGATCAGGAATGTTTTAGGGTACAAGGTTTTGATGCATAAGAGTTTCATAACTACAATACTTAGCAGTTACATTGTAAGGCCTTTTAAGGTTCATGGGCTTTGTCTAATTAGTGGTTTCATGATAACTAATCATGTCACTAAGGTGAAGGAAAACTTGATGTTATTACATTGGCAATGGCTATGCAATTAATTTATTATGTATCCCATCTCCAAATCCAATTGGTTCAAGGGTTCACACTAACACTAAGTAGGTAAGATTTCAATAAGATCTATATTTTTAAATTTCTATCCAACCACATTTAAATCTCAACCTAAAGATTCTAAGAAAATTTAAGTTTTTCTTTATTTATTTCCCATGATGCGTGTTTACTTTGATTAAATATTCTATGCCTATTTTGATACACGTGAACTTAGGTTTCTCAACAATGGTATTAAAGCCTAACGTTTGTAGCTTACGTGTGGCCTTACATGCTGATTCTTAGTGATAATCAATTTCATTGATTTGTATATTGATTTGGTGATTTTTAGTTTTGAAAAAAATCTTGAAAAATAATTTTTTGGTAATTTTTCAAATATGGACAGCATTTATTTTTGGGCTTTAATCATATTTAAAAGTGTTTGAATAATTTATTAAAATTTATTAATTAATTCAGGTGAAAGTCTTAAGATGTCTTAAGCTTCCTAGGTCATTTTAAGGCCAATCAATTTCATTTTGAGTTTATTTTAGGCCTATTTTTGGAGCCTTTGAAATAAGTTTTGTGAATTGTTGCAATTCTGGAATTTAATGTTTGTTGTTGCCATTTATGGTTCTTGATTTTTTTTTGTGTTAAAAATGTTTTAATAAAATCAATTGCTGCCTTGATGCAATGATACTTCAATGCTGGAATATTCTAGACTACTTTGTGCACATTCATATGCTTATATATCCATGAGTAAGTGTGGAAATGTTCTACAACCTTGCTGGAAATTTTGGACAACATCTTAGTTGAATATGTTTTAGTCTTCAAGGTTGTTTATGATGCAGAAAATTGCTAGAAATTGCAGCAATCATTGTTGCAAATTTTGCCTCCAAAAGTAGTGCACATTAAGGCTATTGTTGCCATCCTTATTAGTATCAGAAGATGCAACCAGCAAACCCCTTCCTGACATCGGCAGCCACTAAAATTGGTGATAAAATAGCCTTCAAGATTGGTGGGCAATAGCCCTCTAATGGCCTAAGTGTTTGCCTTCATCGAGGATACCAAGTGTTAGACTCCTACTCCAAATGAGTGACCTAGAGGGAGCGAAATTGCTTAAATTTAGGAATTTGATGCTTAAATTTAGGAATGTGATTCATAAATTTTTTGAATGGAATTCTAGTAGGATTAGGTAATTGTCACCTAATGGAATTGAACTTCTAAAGAGTTAAGGTATTTAAAAAGTTTCTTTATTCGGTTTAAGACAAAATGGTTTCCCAAAATGAACATGTCTTAAAAGAATTAAAATCTAGTAGCTTACTTTTCTAAAATGTTTTTCTTATTTTAATGTCTTAAAATCTTGTTTTTGCAAAGTAGTTTCCTAAATGGTGTAGAAATTATTACATGCTTTTTGTCTAAATTAAGACAGTTTTTGATAATGTCTTAATTAAGACAAAGCTAAAAGTTAGATAATGTCCAATTTGGAAAGACTTCTTAAAAATTAAGAATTTGATTAAAAATGATTTTATTAAAGAACCAAAATTACTTAATAACTTTACAAAACATCTCAAATTATTTGATGAGGTTATGCAAATGACACACTAAATCATTAAGTGATATAGGCCTGCACATTTAATTTCATGCTCATAATATAATTATGATAGCATAAGGATGATTATGGACTATTCCTTAGCATGACTAGATTATAATGGTTAAACTTTTTTTTTGGTATTTATTTTATAAATAGGGTCTACGGCCACTGCCTTTTCTTTTCATTAATAGGTTATAAATTACCTTCTTATCTAACTCCCTTTGAGTGTAACTTAAGGTTTTGCACAATAATATATAATTGTTATGTACGACTTGCAGATTTAGGATAAGGATAATTTTAGAACTTGTTAAAATCCAAAGTGTAAAGAAAATGGAGCTAAGAAGAAAGGATAAAGGAGATCATCAACAGGACTTGTGAAGACCTTGTATGTTATCCCTAGGAATTTGACCAAATAGTTTCCTAATGGCTTAAGGAAACTAGATACATAAAGTTTATAATCATTAGAAACTAGATACATAAAGTCCATAATCATTTTAGAAGAATGCATATGTTAGATTTCTTTTTGAATTTATATTGTCAGCAATGCACCCAAAAAAAAATCCTTTGCGAATTAGGAATGCACGCACGACTTAAAAATATTGATGCATGGGAAACGATAGGATTCTTGACATGAAGTGTCTTCTTGATTAGGAGATTGAAGTGGCCAACACTAGGAGTCGCCATTGATCATTTGGGCTAGGTGTGATAGGATGCCTACTGAAATCAATATTTAGAGTTACGAAACTCAAGACATCGATTCCATGATCTGTGTGTTCTACAAATTTGACCATTGGGTTTAAAGTTGGTTGCACAAAAGATGCACAAACCTCATCATGACACTTGAAATGATACATTTCTAGCCATGTCCTAACTTGGTTTTGATTTTCTCAATTGTGACTTGTCATTATTTGATATAATCCCTTTTTAAAGCATAAATTTTGTATAAAATAGTAAACTCGATTTTCAAAGAAAATTTGAATCTCATATACACCTCGAAGAGGTGGCGAGCATAGATATTTTATTATTAAAAATAATCATCTAGATTTAATTTTAAAAATAGGATATTTAATGTTAAGCATTGGAAAGATAATAACATAAAACATTGCCCCCATGATTTTTTGAAAATGATTTTGAAAATATGAATCCAAGGTCACCATCACAAAGTGAACGTGTTAGTAAAATGATAGCATGAGATAATCGCATAAAATAAATTACATAGAATAATAAAAGGGAAAGGCAAAGGATGATCGAAATGTGTGTCATAATTGCAATAGGTTATCTAAAAATAACCAAGTCAACAATTTTGACATGTGTTTTGATCCATTGGTAAATTAAGGCATGAAAACTAGGTTTAAATTTTGCAAAAGTCAGTAGAGGTCCGGAGGAGAGAAAATTCAATTTTTTTAACAAAATTTGAAAAGCACGATTGAAATATCCCCATAGATGAAAACTTTGATGATTTTTTGGAGAGATGAGCATAAAGGACTTAAATTGATAAAAGTTTAGTAATTTCTTAACAAGGTGACATTTTGACAATTCTTGACAAAATAGTTTATTTTTAAGTAAAAAGAAATTGATAAAATAGATGCGGTAAAATGAAAATTGATTAAGCCTTGATCTGAGCCTCGGAGGTTGGCATATTTTTTTGACTCAGCAAGGTGGATGAAGATCATGAAAGAAGGAATGGGATTCAAAGAAAATCAACTAAATTTAAGCAATGTAGAAAACAAGGGCAAGGATTGTCCTCTCCCTCCTTTTATTTTATTTTGAGAAAACTTATAGGTTTTAGGGGTTGGGAAAATACCATTAGAAAAATAACTCGATAAAGGTTAATGTAAGAATATTCCAAAAATCTTGAAAAATCATTTTCTAGTTGGAAATAATTTTTTAATTTGGGTATAATGCAACATTGACAGTACACGCAGGGGAAAGGGTGTAGAGAACTTTGAAAAATCATTCTTGACTTGTATGGAATCATTAAATTGCAAATAATACCTTTTTGAAAAGGGAATTTCAAAAAACCTTTTAATGAAACATATTTTAAAAAATTAGAAAAATATCAGGTGGGCCAAAATGGCCAAAGCAGAATATTAATTAATCTCTAATTCTAGAGGTTTCAGATAGCTTTAACTCAAAAATTTGTACTCTCTCATTTGGAATGATCCAAAGGTAGACAATATACTGCTGGAAAGGTAATTCAATTTCCTTTAAAAAAAAAATGGTTTAGGGTTCAAAAATCATGACTATAATGTTGTTACAATAGAAATAGGAGAATTTTAGCTTTTTTGGGTTTCTTAGGATTAAACTCAGGCTATCAACATCCAAACATCCGTGGTAAAAAGAAATGTGCAACATGTGCTTCATGAGCTCATTTAAATAATCCCAGAGTACTTTGGGATGATGAAACAACCCATTGACCATGTCACAATTATTGCCACGTGCCTTCTTTTAAAATTTTGGATGATCCTAAGGGCGTAACTTAAAATTATGTGGTAATGGTGGTGGTTGAGCCTGTAAGTTATCCCATGATCTAGATTTGGATTAGGCATAATAACATGAAAGGGAGAAAGACCGTTAAGCAAATCACTCATCTAACACAAAATGGCCATAAACTTGGAGTTGTCACCAATCATTTTGGGCTAGGCAATATCTAATGCCTATTAAAAACAAATTTTTAGGTTACAAAACTCGAAACATCTATTTTAAGGTCTACAAAGTCTAGAGATTCATTAGTTGGGTTCAAGAATTGGTTACACGTAGGAAAAGATTAGCACCCCTACGATGCCTAAAATCGATACCTCTTAACTATGTCTTGGTTTGGTTTCAGCTTAATCAGTTCCATCTGTTCATTATTTAGAAATAGTTCCCTTTTTATGCATGAATGTTTTGGTGGAAAATGTAAATTCGGGTTTGGAAAGAAGATTTATATCACCTATGCGTCATGGAGGTATGAAAAGCATAGGGACTTTTATGAAAATATTTTTTGAATTAAATTTGAAAATTTTGGATATTCCATATTAGGCACTAGAGAGATACCAACATGGAACATTTCCTTGCAAAAATTCTTTGAAAATGAATTTTAAATATGACTGCACAATAATCATTATAAAAAGGAAACGCCTTAGTAAGATGAAAAGAATATAACAATATCATAAACAAACAATTACAAAAGAAAAAGAACATGAAAAGGAGGGATGGTTGGAATATATCTCATAATTTTCTTCGATTATTGAAAAATAACCTGGATGATAATTTAGGGATGGGTTTGGATTTGATGGTGATTTGAGGGACAAAAAAATCTCAATCAAAACAATCTAGGGCATTCAAAAGGAAAAAAATTTTAGATTTTTTGAGTTAAAAATGAGTCGAAGTATCCCCTCAGAGCAGTAGGGTTAGAGTATCCCAAAAGATAAAGTTATGAGAATAATTGAAGAGAAAATTCAAGCTTTAACGAAAAACAGGGCTAGAGTATCCCCTTAGAGTAATAGGGTTTAAATATCCCCAAAGATAAAAATTTTTATGATTTAAGAAAATAATTAGGAATCTCAACTAAATACAAGAAAGAAAATTCAAGTTTCTAAGGGAAAAAATTAGGTTGAAAGTCCTCTTAGTGTAATAATGTTAGAGTATCCCCAAAGATGCAAACTTTTGATGTTTTAAAAGAATTAAAAAAAAGATTTTAAAAATAGAATATTAAAGATTCATATAAAATATATTTATCTTAAGCCTTGATCTGAGTCTAAAGGGCTTGTGCTATAAGGGAACCAATCGGATAAATTTCAAGACATTCGAATGTCTTTATAAAGGAGATACAAAAATTTGGTTAAAAATAAGGGACAAAATCATGTCATCTCCTTACGTGAATTTATTTTGGGTTCATCCAAAGGCTTTAAGGGGTGAATGAGGTACTATTGGAAAGATGACGATGAGGTTTAATCTAAAAACATTCCAAAAATCCTACAAAATCATTTTCTATGCAGAATTAATTTTTGAATTTGGGTCTATCTTGGTATTGGTAGCATATGCAGGGAAAAGATGCACTAAATTTTTAAAAATTGTTTCGAGTTAATCCGGAGTAGTTAAATCATAAATGATACCTTTCTAGGAAGAAAATTTTGTGAAATTTCTAGGAAAAATATTCAAAAAGTTAAAAAAAATTGTTTAGTAGGCCAAAACAACCTAAACAAAAAATATTTGCTGATTTTAAGGGTTTTAGATAGCAAAGGTTTAGGAAATCATATCTCCTTCATTTGGAATGATCTTAGGGCAAACAAGAGACCATTAAAAGGTACTTTGATGCCCTTTAAGGGAAAAATATAGAAAAATCATGGAAAATATTTTATTGTTCAAAAATTATTTTCTAAACTTAGACTATAATACTATCAGAGCAAAACAGGGGATAGTTTGACTTTTTGGTTTTCTTAGAATGTTCGTATTTGAGTTATGGACATCTGAATGTCCACCACACAAGGACTTGACTAACCTAGGTATCACAAATTCATTCCACCATCCTAGAGTGGTTTAGGATGACAAAACAACCTATTGACCATGCCATCATGGAGATGCTAAAACTTAAAATCAAGGTTTAGTATAATTTTCTACGAAAAAGGGATTTTGTTAAAAAAATAGTTTCTTTAAACTCATTTTACTATGAATCTAGATCTAAAATGTTTAATGTATCCCCAAGATATGAAGACCAATATGATAGAACTATAAATCCATGCTAACTTAGAGGCAGCATGAACTTAACTTGGGTATTTCTTTTAAAAATCATATTTTTAGCAAACAAGCATGTATCTTGACAAGAATGACATGGACAAAACATAACATGTACAAAGATGAACAGGAACTAAACATGCAAACACAGAAAAGGTGATATTTTAGCATGGAAGTGTGTGACAAAAATTCAAGAAAATAACAAATAAGATGCATGGAAATTAAATGAACATGCTTAAGCAAAGGAAAGCATGCTAAAGTTGTCAAGATAGCATTTTTATGGCACAAGACTCTTTAAAATACAAGAAAATGCATGAACATACTCAATGCATGTTATGAACATTTAAATATGAGATGAATATGTGAATATGAAAGGAACATGGAAAGACATGCATGAACAAAGGCTATGATAATGATTAAATGAAGTATGGCATGTTTGCATATCCAAACAACATCAAGGTATTATGAGGGTCACCAAGTTCCTACATAATTAAGGCAACAGCATTGCATGAGAGTCCTAGGATGGTCATGGCAGCATAAAAAGCTCACCAAAATAATATAGATGAAAAAACAAAAAATCTATGGAATAAGGTTGAAAATATACTAAAAAAGCTTAAACTTTTCCCCCTTCCTAAAGCAACAACTTTAAGCTCAATCCCTTCCCTCCTTTTGCTATTATTTAGCAAGAAAAAGATGAAAAAAAGAACTTTATGGTTATATGGTTGATGGTGAGGTATTTTGAAGATGAAAATGTGCGAATGATTAAGCTTTTAGTGGTTCTTTGGAGGTGGTTTTAGGAACTACAAGAATAAAAGAAGGTTAAGGGTGAAAGGTAATCGAATAGTATTTTGAAAGAGCTTTTAGGACAGGAGATTGCTAGGGGATTTTTGGGAATGGTTGGAAGAGTCCCTTCTACTGAGCCAACTTTTCCATTTTTAAACTCAAGGTGCAACCAACACTTTTGGGACACAAGGCAAAGGCATTTTTTTTTTTATTTTTCATTCATGCACTAGGGGAAATCTCCAACTACTATGCTCAGCTGACCTACTTCCCATTGCTTCTGCCATGCAAAGCAATGGGCAAAAAGGTTGCAAAAGCCAATAACTAGAGATATGCCTGGCATGCCCTCTTACACCATATTTTAATGAAAGTGACCCTTGTCATTGGCTATTTAGGCTCTAAAATTTTGTTTAAACTTGATCATAGCGCAAAGTCAAGATTTGCAATGAATTATGATGGCTTCTTGGTGCAAAAAAACATGTTTGAATTAGAATTTTGAAGGCTGAGAAATATTTCGAACGGGGTAAAAATGCCTTAGTGTATCGATGTAAAACAAGTTGTATCGATACACAAGGCAATTTTTACCCATGAGTATCGATACAATGAGGTGTGTTATCAATACTAAGAGCAAAAATTATTTCCATTCTTTAGACATAAAAGCCTAAATCATTACTCCATGGATTTATATCGATTCTTATGATTCTGTATTAGTAAATTTTGCCAAAAATCACAACTTTAGCTACTGCCCAGGTCTGTATCAATACAAATATGCTATGTGTCGATACCTCACCATAGGTGTCGATACCAAACCCTCTTGTATCAATACTACAAGTGAAAATTCAAGTTTTTGGTGATGTAAAGGCCTCATTTCAATACTTATGCACCAATATAACTTGTATGTACATGTGGCTTCCTGAGTTATCTCACCTTGGTCACAAGCAATGGGAAATTGATCTGTTTACTCGTCCAAATAACTTTGGTGACACCATGAAAAGTGGCCTTTGATGCCTCATTTTACATTTTCTTTAATACGGCCCATAGGCATTTTAGACCTTTCTTAAAAAATTTTTCACCTGGCGACAAGGCACCTAGCAGTCACCTCTAGTTTTTATTTTTTATTTTCTATTTTTATCATTTTGCAATTAAGTCCTGGGATGCCAAAAGTTGGCCCGAATAGAATAAGGTGTCTACGACAAACACAAGGATTCTATAACAAGGCACAAACAACTTGGAATAATAAAAGAAGCATTTTTTTTTAAATAGAATATTTGGCCTTAATAGCCCTTGAGTCCAAACATAAAAAGATTGATTTTTCCTCAAGATTGAAAGACCAATGAATAAAAACCTTAAGTCTATGTCAATCCCTATTTATTGAGGTTAACATGACGTTAACTTGGGGGTTTTAGAAAAATAATTTTTTGACAACCATGTGATGAACTAAATATGTTGTTTAAGACAAATAAGCATAAAAAGCATGTTTAAGCAAACAAAAATAACATTTTAGAATGAAAAATATGATAAAATACAAGAAAATGATCAAGAAGATGCATGGAGATACTAAGATATGTTAAGGAAGACATGAAACATGGTTCAAGTATGGAGGGAAATATTTTTATGACATTAACTTGTGCTAGAAATTTCAATGACAACATAAAGACATGATTTTTAGGTAGGAAAAATGCATGAACATGTTAAAATGTTTTTATAGAGGCATAAAACATGATACAAGCATGAAGAAGAATGCTTTCATAACATAAACAAAAGATGGAAATTTCATGACAACATAAAAACATGATTATTTTAGGTAAGAAAAATGCATAAGCATACCAATAAAAGTTGATAGAGGCATAAAACATGGTATGAACATAAAAGATAATGTTTCCTGACATTAACATTGGTTGAAAATTTCATGACAACATAAAGACATGACTTTTAAGCATGAATTCATGAAAAAGCATCAAGAAATATGCATGCAATCTACAAGGTTCATGTTTGCATAAAAAGGTCACCAACATGGTGAAAATCATAAGAATGGTAACAAAATAAAGAAACAAGCTAAGAAAATATGCCAACGAGAGCTCTAGTAGCTTTTCTTCCTAAAAGATGGAGTTTTTCCAAGCAAAGATGTTGCCTTTGAAGCTTTTTCTTTTTACCTGCTATGAGTTGGTAAGAAAAAGAGCAAGCATAAGTAGCTTAAAATGGTATTTTAAAAGTGCTTCTTTGAGGTGATATGGTAAGCTAGGAAAATTAGAAGTGTTTTAAGTTTTTTTTGTGGCTGAATAATGTGTTTGAGGTATGTGTGAATCCTGTGAAGTCTGCTAAGAATGTCAAGTTTTATGGCCATGTGAATAGAGGATACAAAATGCAAAATGTAAAGGCATTTTTGGGTTTTGGTGCTTGTACCTCAACTATAAGCAAGGTACTATGCTCAACTGCTATTCAAATCCATTGGCTTGCTTAGAAAAAATGATGGATCAAGACCGCTTTATGTTCATAAGAAAATCTAAGGTTCCCTCCCAACAATTGAATTAAATTATGAATATGTCCCTAGTTATGGCTATTAATCCAATCACAAGACCTATACTAAGGCTTGGTATGAATTTGGATGATTTATGGTGCCAAAGTCATGACCAAATTCATGTTCTAATGTCATGCACAAATAAGTGAAAATGACACAAATCAGGTAAAATATACTAAATGTATCAATACATTACTTATTGCATCAATAAATCTAGGCAAAAACCTAGAATGTGTTGATACAATAAAGGTTTTATGATACATTTCCAAAATGTATTCATACAATCACTTGCATATCAAAACATATTTAGGCCTCAAAAATTGTAATTATTCCAATCATGAGACCAATACTAAGGCTTGGTATGAATTTGGATGATTTATGGTGCCAAAGTCATGTTCTAATGTCATGTGCAAATGAGTGAAAATGACACAAATTGGGTAAAATATACTAAATGTATCGATACATTACCTATTGTATAGATAAATCTGGTCAAAAACCTAGAATGTTTTGATACAATGAAGGTTGCATGATACATTTCCCAAATGTATTCATACAATCACTTACGTATTGATCCATTTTGGCTAAAAATTAAATTTTAGCTGTTACATAACCTTGTATCGATATATTGACTCACTTATCAAGGCATTCCCCTTTTGTATCAATACAAATAGTAAGTTTTTGGATTTTAATGATGTAGAGGGTTTTTATCAATACTTAAAGGACATGTATCGATACATACTCATGGAAATGTGAATTTTACATACCTTTGGCTTCTCAACCACCTCACCTTGGCTAGGAATGATGAATGTCTAACCCATTTTGCTTAAATGACCTTGAAAACACCTAGAATAGTAACCTTTGATGCCCTTTTTTAGACTTTTTTTTATATAGTCCCTAGGCATTTTATATCCCCTCTAAAAAAATTTTTGCCTATTGCCTAATAATGCCTAGCAACATGGTACTTGGTAGTCATCTCGATCTTTTACTTTCACTATTTTACTCTATTACTTTTTAATTTTTTTACTTGGTAGTCGTCTCTCTACAACTACCTCTTTTTAGCTGTTGTTGAGTATCAGAAATAAGGCAAAAATCAATAGACATAATTTTTTTCTAGGGTGTGATTAATGCTACTTCATGCCCCTATGATAAAAAGATTAAAATTAATATGATGCTACAATAAAAATAATATTTTGGCAATGATTTTCATTTTTACAAAAGATAAAGTTCATCTTTTAGATGAAAAACCTAGGCTATGATCATAAGCTTAACCTATCCTTAGGTTTGACTTAACAGTGATAGAATACCAACAAACCGAATTATAGCCAATAACATTGGACTTCAAAAAGATTTCTTGATAGTTTTTGGACGAAAGGCTTAAACTATGGTCCTAAGCTTGACCTATCCCTAGGTTTGACTTAAGAATGACAAAATGCCAATGCGTTGAATCATGATTAATAACATTGGACTTTGATTCTTTAGAAGAGTTTCCAGATGAAAAACCTAAACTACAATCCTAGGCTTGACTTATCTCTAGGTTTAACCTAAAAATGACAAAATGCCAACATGTTGAATCATGGCTAGCATTGTTAAGCTTTGAAAGGATTTCTTGACAAAGGTTCTTAACTGAGATGCTAATAAGTTGGATCACAGCATTCCAACAATATTGGACTTTGAAAAGATTTTTTGACAGGATTCTTGGATAAAGTTCTCGACAAACAGTTAATTAGTCGAATTTAAGCTACCAGTATCACTAAGCTTTGACTTTTAATGCTGTGAAAGATAAAGGTTTTACTTAAGTGACCTTTCAATTTTTCGATGCCCTGGATTCTTAATAGGAAATTCCTTAAAGCTTGACAATTTTTTTGACACAATGCTAATAGAATGATGTTATATGATGATAATATGAATCTATGATGTGATGATGCAAGTGCAACTTTCCTGATTACTTAACTACATAATTATGACATAAAGTCCAATATGGGAATGGACAATAAAGTTATCCTTTTGACTGGGAGTTTTGACAATCGTTTCCCTGATGCCATAGTTTCAAATGCTGACTTCGAATTTGATGGGCTTTAAGATCATGATATTTTTGGAGGATTTGATATTTAGATGATCATGTTCTTAACTTATGGTACTTATGATTTTTCATCAGCAAGGTGAGGATTTAGGTGATTTTATTTCTTGACTTAG
>JBBYHM010344452.1:52244-75626 GCA_038381775.1 Adansonia rubrostipa
CCATTTGGCTAACTTGCCATTTGGCTAATCTTCCTAACAATGCAAGGGTTTTACATAGATAATTGATAGGATTAGGCCTTGCAATTAGCCATATGGTTTGGTATAGCATGTACTACCTAAGCCTTTAGGCAGTCCGAGCCAGAGCACGGCATAACTTTTCCAATGTGGAGTAATTGTTCTCACATGCCATAAACTTCTTGCTTAGATAGTAAATAGTTTGTTCTTTCTTTCCTAACTCATCATGTTGCCTAAGCACACAACCCATACATTTTTCATTTCATTTCTTAGGATTCTATATATGAAGGAGCCAGAAGATCAATTGCATTTATCAATGAGTTAGGCTATGAATTTGGAGATGTATTTTAATCTCTCTGGAAAGCTTCCATCGTTTTTTAGGTCTGAGGTGGTAGAATGTTTTGAATAGCTTTAACCTTGTTAGGGTCAACATTGATCCCTCTTTCATTGACAATAAAGCCAGTAGCTTCTCAGGTATGATATTGAATGTACACTTAGCAAAGTTCAACTTTAGTTAAAAGTTTCATAGCCATTCAAAGAACTAATAAAGTTTAGGGACATGTTCATGTTCTCATGTTGACTTAGCAATCATATTATCCACTAGACCTTAATCTCCATGGAATAGCGTTATCATGGCCTTTTGATAGGTTGCCCCAAGGCATAACCTTGTAGCAAATCATGCCCCACATGGTTGTGAAAGTAGTTCTCTCCATATTTTCAAGTGCCATTTTCATTTGATTATAAACTAAAAACCTATCCACGAAGGAGAATAAAATTTGGTATTTGCTATTAACTGAAGTGTCAATGTAAGGTAACAAAAAGTTATCCTTCGAATTAACTGAATTTAATTCTTGATAATTAATGCATATCCATACTTTGCCATCTTTCATGGGGACTAGGACAATATTGGCAACCTATTTTGGATTTTTGGCTATTTCGAGAAATCTTGCCTCAAATTATTTCTTGACTTCTTGGTTGATCTTAATGAGCAACTTCAGTTTTATCTTTCTAATCTTTTGGTAGATTGATTTGTATTCACATTTGAAAGGGAGTCTATGGACCCAGTGTGTAGTTTAGAAATGTCTTGATATGACCATCTGAATAAATCTTGGTATTTTTGGAGTATGTCTATTAGTTTAGTTCTAGTAGAGGGTTTTATGGAAGTTTTGATCTTAACCTTTTTTTCGCTCTTATTCTATAAATTTAAAATTTCAATTGCTCTTCATGGGGTAAAATATGTTTTCCTTCATGCTTGAATAGTCATAACATATTTGGTGATACAAAACTCTTCTGAGAATCTTCGTCAAAATTGACTTCACCAGTACAAATTGAATGTTCAAAATTTATCTTTGGGAGCTCATTGAAAACATCCATGTCACTCTGATCAGAGCACCTGAAAAGGGCAAGGGAATAAATAATATTGATAAAAAGATATGGAGACAAAAGTTTGAGTAATGGCAAAGAATAAAAATAGGCACATAGATGAAATGCTTTATGTAAAATTCATTTTTATTGATAATATTAGATAAAATATGCCCATTATGTAGGATCTTTATAAGCTACTGGGTAAAAGTAAATAGGTCTTTAATTCTTCACATTACATAAAAATAGACTTAAAAAGCATAGGGGTTTCTGACGAGGCTTTGCTTTCATAAATGAATTTTAGTGCACTGGTAAGGATCTCCTTACTCGTCTTAGATTGCCCTAGTTAATTGCTGATAGAGTGGACATAGTGGTTACAGAGGGCTCAATTTAAGATGACCTTGATATCATTCGCTTTCTTTTTTTTGACTAATTCGAATTCATACGTCATTCCAAATAGAAGTCTCACAGCTCTATGGAAACCATTGATTCTACTCTTAATTCTAGACCCAATAGAGGGTCCGACCTTTGGTTTATAACTTTCTTGTCTTGTTTCTTATACTATATATTAAGCTTGAATTCTAGGCTTTTCTTCTCAACTTGGCTAATGACAGTCAAAGCTTTGGCCATACTACGCAAATTATTATCGAGTCTTTCTCTAGCTCAATAGCCTTTGCCACTAATCAACTTTAAGCACATATGAGTATTCCTCAAGAACTAAGGCTCAACTATTGGCAGGCTTTCTCCCACGAATGTAACATTGACAAATTTGAATGATTGAAAAGATAGCTTTGGTGCACCTTCATTTAGTTTAATGTAGATGGTATTGGTAAAAGTAGTGGCGATCATCTCTTCTTCAGCCCTAATACTGACTACTGTATCACGGATCATGAATTTTAGCTTTTGATGTAAAGATGGTGGTATTACCTTGGTTGAATGTATCCAAGGCCTTCCCAGTAAGTAATTATAGGATAAAACAATATTCATTACTTGAAAATCAATCCCATAAGTGCATGAACCTGTTTGAAACAGAATAATGATGTTTCTAGTGACTCTGCAACAAGTCTTATTGAATGCTTACACTATCGTATGGATGTGCTCGATATGGGTTGTATTAATAGCAAGCTTGTTTAAGGTGACCAATGGTATGCCATTAAGGGCAAAGCCATTGTCTATGAGAACTTTTGGTAGAATAAAACTTTTACGGTGTGTGGTGATATGAAGGGCTTTGTAGCTACCTCATCTTTAGGAAGGATCTCATCATCAGTGAATGAGATATGGTTATCAATGGTGATGTTGTTTATCAGGACATCCAATTTGTCTATTGAAATGTTCAGTAGGACATATCCCTTGTTCAACACTTTCAACAATGTGTTTTAATAACTTCTAAGTTAAGAAGGAGGGATAACACAAAGATATTAGATGGCTGTTTGCTCAGTTGATGATACTATACTTACTATGCTTAATAAATTTTAAAAACTCGATGGTTCCTTCTTGTCCACCACTCTTTCAACTTTTCTAATTCTAGGTCTTTTGTCCTATCTTAAGATATGCCAAACTATTAGGGAGGTGACACTTTTTTGACATCTTGAGCTAGAGGTAAGTAGCATATACCATTGCGAGTCAAGTAGCTGAATCCTAACAAGTCGATAGCAATGGTTGATGGGTAGGCTCCTCTATCATTATAACTTAGCCCTTATATTTTCAAGGGATAGCTTTGTTGCTCTTTATGGGAATGACATAGAGGCCTCTATGAATAGCCTTGGCATAGGTGTCGAAGCACTCATTGTAAAGTTTAATTATCCATAGATGATAAAAGGTCATCTTATCCCGTATCATGGTTGTGTTATTCTTTTCTTAATCATATTATTGATTCAACAGAAGATGCTTGTTTTTTGTAATAAAATTCAATTTTACCCTCATCCATCATTATCTAATGAAATTTCTTACATGTTTGGAGGGTATGGCCACAAATAATGTGGAAGTCACATAAATCATCAAGTTTATTTTTTTTATTTTTCGATAGCTTTAAGCATTTTGACCCTTGATTTACCTCAAATTGTATAACCTTTGAATCAACGAGGCTTTATACCATTCGCTTGAAAGAAATGCAATTCTTAGTATCATGCCCCATTACCCTAGCATAATAGTTACAATAGGTGTTGGGGTTATACCACTGAGGGTAGGGAAGTTTATTCTCTTAGACATATACGAGAGTAATTAGATGCCGCTAGAGCAAACCTTGGTAAGCTCTTTGTAGGTCATAGGATAAATTTAAGTTGTTATCTTTGCTAGTTTACCTTTTAATTGTTTTATGCATTGTTGATAGGATTGTTGACATTTTGATTAGCTTGTGATTGATTATTAATAGGGGATTTGGTGGGACAGTAAAGGATGGGTTGTAAATTACAGCATAAACTCGCTGAAGAGGAATTATGGCTGGTTTAAAGTAATATGCACCCAGGTAATAGGGATTAGAGACTTGATAATGGCTCATTTTGGATAAGTTATTATAACTTATGGTGTTTACCTCTCCTTTTTCTTCTTTTTAGCAGCAGGTTTCTTACTTATCCTGGATAACTCATTAATGGGCATTCCCCCACTTTTAATCATTGTGTCAATCATCTTTGCTAGATAAAACTAGATCAGTGAACTTCATAGTGGCATTCCCTACTAATTTGTCATAGTAGGGGGAATGTAGGTTGTTAAATGTTATGGTCATCTCCTTCTTGGTTAGAAGAGGCACGATCAAAATGGCCTCTTCTTTCCACCTTTAAACATATTACCTGAAATTTTTGGTAGGATTAACCAGTCCAAAATTTGACACATGTTGGTACTGATTTAAGAATGTTCTTGCCAAGCTCGCCCATGACTAAATTTTGACATTATCTAGCTCGATGAGCAATTGCTGTAATCAAACTATACTGAAAATGATGGATAAGAAGCTTTTGTTCTTTTCATACCCTGCCATCTTTCTGAGGTATGTTTGAATATCCATCATAGGGCTAGTAGTTTTGTTGAACTTTTAAAAATCTAGGACCTTGAACCTTGGAGAGATGACAATGTTAGACACCAAAGATAAAGACTTTATGTCAATAACTCTAAACTTGTCGCTCTTCCCGATGGGTCAGAAGCACTTTTCCAATAGCAAATACTTGTTCATTTCATCAATAAATATTACAAACTTTTAACCATCCATCTTTTCTTGTTCATCATGGTTAAGTGTTATGGGATCATCTGGGGAGACTCTTATGTGTGTTATGCTCTTACTCTTGAAGGGTTTCTTCTTGGGTAGCTTCAGTACTACTAGTAAAGTGATTTTTGAGATTAGCCAGCTCTTTTCCTGTATCCAGAGTACTAGCCTTCCCTTTTTCTTTTGTGGAAGTTGTCATTAATTCCATGAGTTTCATGATTTGAACTTGCATTTCGTCTTGCCTATGAAGCATTTAATCTTCAGATTCTTTATACATTTCCATGATCCATTTGCGACAGTGGGAATTGCAGCGGTGTGCAATATTCATTTTTGTGTTCCTTGCTTGATTTCAAAATCCCTTGCACTTTATGACTATTCCCACATTAAACTTTTATTTTAAATGTGTTTATTAATGATTATTTATGTTAGGATAGTAATAAGTATAGAGTCATAACAATGAATGATTATGGATAGCAGAAACACTAAATTATTATGCAAATGCAAGAGATAACTAGCTCATAAGACAACATCACTAATAGCATTTTTCGTAAAGCAGTAAACACAGTTTTATTACATATGATTACATCCAAAAATGTCTAACATGATTACACTATTTAATAACATGTTCCAAGAAATTTAATAGCTCTCACTCATGATTCTAGATTGGTATGATGTCTTACCTTAAAGACTACGCCACCTCAATCATATCTTCCTCTAGCTGGGCTGCTTGAATTTGCTCAGTGAGGTGACAATGTTGCTCTTGATAATTTAGGCATGCATGGGCAATCATCACTTGTCATTTTCATTCTCATTTTTGGAAGGCTTTTACCAACTCATCAATTTGAGTTTGGTGAGCTTTAAGGGAATGCTTTAGACCTTGAACCCTAACTGTTAAGTTTCGTTCTTGACTCGATCTACTATTAAGTCCTATATTTAAGCTTTAAAACATCCATTCCTTTTTTGATAGATTGATGGAAGTGCCCGAGCCTTGATGAGCTTCTCTCTATTGAACTTAACATTTTCTTTCCAATGGTTTAATTCTTTATCAAGGGTTCGACTGATGAATTATCAATGCACTGGTACTTTTTTGCTTTTTAAAGCACCATATAGCCCTTCACCAGACTCTCAAGATCTTCTTTGATCTAAACTCTCTCCTTGACAACTCAATTACTTTTGCCATCCTAAAAGTAGATGTCCATCTCTAACTAACTTTTTTGCTCCTTTACCATGCAATTTCAGTGGCAAATGTAGCCTTCTCTTGCTTAAATTCCTGTCTATATAATTCGACCTTAGAAGGAGGGTCGTACACTAAGATTTGAGATGTCCCAACATTGGATAGTGGCAAAGTGTCATTGATGTGATGGATCCTTCATTTATTATACCCTAGAGTTACGATGTTGGCTCTCTAATATCTCCTCATGCAGTGGACCCTACTCTGAGCATAGAAGGCTAACTAGACTTTTGACTCGTAGTTGGTTTTTAAAGTTCTAGTGCTCAAGGTTTTTGAAGAACGAGGTGAATTAGTGGCACTAAATCTAATGTAAAACTAAGAAGGGTGCATAGTTGGTGTTTCTCCATAATCCCATGAATGGCACGCAAGTATAATCTCTACATCTATATATGATTGATTGAGTGGACATCCATGATGTCTTACATATAACTTTTTCCTCTCTATGATTTTAGAACTTCCCAACCCACTGTTGCTTGGATTTGTCATAGGGTCATTCTTTCTCAAGGACCTTGGAGAGAGGGCTAAAGTTAGAAAGAAATTATGCCTCATCCTCCTATCTTCAGTGCAAAAGCGACTAATAATCCAGATGTGAAAGAATGGGGCACATCTGATAAATCCACCAATTTTCATTTTTTTCAAAAACTAAAGGCTCTAATGGTCTTGACAATAATGGCAGATCTGGGTTTGATGTTATAACATAAAGGGTAGAAGAAATCCATGACTGTCACCTTCACAAAACCCAAGGTCTTCGAAAATATTTATTGCCACAGTGTAGGTATCCTGAATTTTCTTTGGATCAGTAAGACTCACCATTGCTTTCTTTAAACTAGTCTAAGAAATGCATTTTTTATTCCCTTTCATCTTAATATGGACATCAATCTAAAACTCCATAGCCCTGAAGATCTATGCTAGCCTCTTCTTGAATGGTGGAAGTTGCAGCACTTTGCAATATATCCTATAAGACTTGTTCCTCTCGATATTGAGCTATGCTATGTATTCATCGATGGTGGAAGCTAAATCTTCCTAATTGAAGATGAAACATTAGTATGCCAAATTCTAGAACTATGATGCAACCCACAACAAGCCATCATGCAACCAGACTTGGAGTAAGAGGGCCATGTCTCCATTTTTTTATCAATGACTCATTTTCAGTATTGCCCCAACTAGCCCAAATATGTTTCAAATCTTACTGGGAATTCTATTGGAACCTAATCTTGACCTCTTCATGGACTGTCAAGACATAATCAGGTTTAAGAATATCCCCATCTTTACATTATTGACCTTCTAACCATGTCTTCATTTCTTTAAAAGACTTTTGGATGGAAACAAATGGTTGCTCCATGATAAACACCCCTTGTTGAGCATTGAGCCTTCAACTAATTATCCCATAATAATGATTCTGATGTATAATGCATGTAACAATCAAGAAACAAAAAGGAAATAGATTAATCGTAATACAAAATAATACAGCAGGAATAATAATGAAAAAAAGGGTAAATCATAGAAAATGCCTAAAAATAGGCATTACAATGCCTAAGGGTGACATGACTATTACAAGCAACATGACAAATTAGGTATCCACAAACAACATAATGATGTGTTTAAGTTAAAAATTACCCTTATTGAGGTGACATGATACCTTGAGGGATAAATTGACAATCTAAACAATGATGTGCATATGCAATCGCTTAGTATTTGATGTCCTTAAGCCATCTGTTGGTAGCATAATGACTTACTAGTGTGAAGTTTTGCATTTATCAAAATAGTACGATACCCGTCAGGGGCAAAACTAATTGACTAGAAAGTGATGTTTGTTCATCACCTCCGAAGAGATGGGTAGTGTTAAGCCATCAATCGGATAGCGTAACGACTTATTCGGGATAGATATGACCTTTTTTTAGGGTGACATGTTTGCTTTATGAGTGACGACATTCATTTTTCATCATTCACTTATTAGAAAGGGTTTACCGGTGTCTTGACACTAAAATGACACATATGAGTGACAATATTTGTTTACTATTGCCTACATAACTATGTTATGTGAAAGTAAACGTTAAAAGTGTTTCCCTAAGTGTCTTTGTTCTTTGAGTCATTCTAGCATTTTGGTATGGTTTAATATGGTTTAGCTTGTAAGGCTCACTATAGGGGTTTGAGTTGACATCTAGATTGATATCTGAATTATTTTTCTGTCTAGTAAAGACAATCAAGGTACCTTGATCCTAGACCCATTATAGGTTTTGTGGAACTGGTTTGATCTAGTATACGTATTTCCTTAGTAAATGGGGATGGGTACTCATAAGAGACATAGGTAATTTACACTATAAAAGTTATTACTATGCTTGTGCAAAAAGGTACCCACAAAAGCAGATAACTCACTTCCTCCTAATATTTAGGACCTTAATCTCATCATGGAGTTTGGTGAGAATATAATGCAAATGCATGTGCATGATGTGTGTTAGGGAAACAATTAAACCTTTTGTTTTCCCTTCTGTTACTATATTTATCGAATCAATGCTCATTCAGGAACAAGGTAGTACCTAATAATCACATGGCAATAAATCATGACAAGTAAAAGGTTAATACATAAATTGGAAAAGGATTATAGTTAAATAATGATAGAAAATCAACAGATCCAAGAATGAAGTAAGACATGGCTAGTTATAGGCCTAGCTCTTTAAGCTATTCCCCAGCAAAACCACTAAGTTGTCGGCAATGAGTGCCAAAATGATCCTTCATAGATTGGGAATGCATGCATGACTTAAAAATATTGATGCATGGGAAAATGATAAAATTCTTAGCATGAAAGTGTCCTCCCAACTGGGACTTTTCCTTCTTAACTCAAGAAAGGGGGCTGTCAGAGGAATCACTTATCCAATCAGTCTTAGATGGCTGCTATGCAGTGGCCAACACTTAGAGTTGCCACCAATCATTTGTGTTGGGCATGATCCAATGCCTATTAAAATTGATATTCGGAGTTACGAAACTCAAGACATCAATTCTATGGTCTGCGTTGTCCAAAGATTCGATAGTTGGGTTTGAGAGCTGGTTATGCATAAGGAAGTATGAACCTCCCCACAATGCCCAAAATTGGTATCTTTTGAGCTATGTCCTAACTTATTTTGTTTTCATAATTTTGACTAGTCATTATTTGATATAATCCCATTTTAATGCATAAATTTAATATAAAATAGTGAACTCAGTTTTTAAACAAACTTTGAATCTCATATCTGTACTGGAGAGATAGGAAACATAAAAATTTTTTACTAAAAATAGTCTCTCGATTTAGTTTTGAAAATCAAATATTTTGTGTTGAGCACTAAAGAGATACTGATACAAACATTGCCTTCGTGATTTCTTGAAAATGATTTTGAAAATTTGAATGCAAGGTGACCATCATAAAGAAAACATGTTAATAAAATGATAACGTGAGATAATTACATAAAATAAATCACAAAAAATAACAAAAAGAAAAAAGGAGGGGTGCTTGGCATGTGTCTTATTATTGTCATCAGTTATCTAGAAATAACCAAGTCAACAATATTGAGATGCGTTTGGATCCATTGATTAATTAAGGTGTGAAAACTGGGTTTAAATTTTTCAAAAGTTTGGAGAGGTCCATGGGAGAGAAAAAATGATTTTTATGACAAACTTTGAAAAACGAGGTTAGAGTATCCTTTTAAAAAACAAGGTTGGAGTATCCTCACAGGCAAAAAATTTGATGATTTTGGGAGAGATGGGCTTAAAGAACTTGAATTAATGGATGTTTGGTAATTGCTTGACAAGGTGACATTTTGACAATTCTTGAAAAAAAAAGGTGATTTTTAGGTTAAAAGAAATTAATAAAATAAAGGTGATAAAACAAAGACTAACTAGGCCTTGATCCAAAAGCACAGGGTTGATGCATTTTTTTTCACTCAACAGGGTAGAATAGGAGCACATGAAGGATCCAAATGCCTTGAAGTGGGATTCAGAGAAAATGAACTAATCTTGACCAATGTTGAAAATAGGAGACAGCATCACGTTTCCCTATTTTTTATTTTATTTTAGGCAAATTCAAAATTTTTAGGGGTCAGATAAGGCATTACTAGAAAGATGATTCTATAAACATTAATGTAAAAATATTCCAAAAATCCTAGAAAATTACTTTTTGGGTGGAAATAATTTTTGAAGTTAGGTCTAATACGATGCTAATAGAATGCATAGAAGAAAAGGTGTAGCAAAATTTGAAAAATCATTCTTAACCCCATACAAAATCATTAAATCATAGACGACACATTTTTAAAAAGGAAATTTCATGAACATTGTAAGAAAAATATTTTCAAAATTCAATTAAATACTTTTATGGGTCGAAATAGCCTGAACAAAATGCAAACAGCTGATTCTAGAGATTTCAGATAGCCTTAACTCCAAAAATTGTAACTTCTTCATAAAAAATGATCCAAGGGCAAATGAGATATGACTAGAAAGGTAATTTGATGTCCTTTCAACGAAAAATATTATAAAATTTCATAAAAATGGTTTATGGTTTGAAAATGATTTTTCAAATCATGTCTATAGTGTTGTTAGGGCAAAAATAGGGATTTTTTATTTTTTTAGGTTTTTTAGGACTAAACTTAAGGTATGGACATCCAAATGTTTATGGCATAAGGGAATGAGTGACATGGGCTTCATAAGCTCATTTACAGAATCGTTGTGTAGTCTGGGATAATAAAACAACCCATTGACCATGTAACAAACATAAGACTCCAAGCAAAAGAAAAAAGCATAAACAATTTGGAATAATAGAAGAAGCAGTTTGGTTTTGAAAACAAAACATTTGGCTTAAATAACCCTTGAATGAAAACATAAAAAACTTGATTTTTCCCCAAGATTAGAATACCAATAAATAAAAACCTTAAATCCATGTTAATCCCTATTTATTAATGTTAACATGGCCTTAACTTGGAGCATTTTAGGAAAATAGATTTTTGACAAGCATGCCATGAACTAAATATGATGTTCATGACAAATGAGCATAGAAAACATATTTAAGCAAACAAAGATGACATTTTGGTGTAAAAGAGATGAAAAAATGCAAGAAAACGATCAAGATACTAAGATAAGTTTATGAAGACATGAAACAAGGTATGAACATTTGTTGGAAGTTTCAATAACAGCATAAAGATGATTTTTAGGTAGGAAAAATGCATAAACATGTTAAAATGTGCTTATATAGGCATAAAGAGAATGCTTACATGACATGAACAAAAGATGAAAATTCATGACAACATAAAAACATGGTTTTTTTTAAGCAAGAAAAATGCATAAGGATACCAACATAAGTTTATAGAGACATATAGCATCATAGAACATAAAAGTTTATGCTTCCATGGCATGAACATGGGCTGGGAATTTCATGACAATGGTTGCATAAAAAGGTCAGTAACATCCTGAAAATCATGCGAATGGTAACAAAATAAAGAAACAAGATGAGAAAATACACTAACAAGAGTGCTAGTAGCTTTTTCTCCTAACAGATGAAGTTTTCCTAAGCAAAGACATTGCTTTTAAGCTTTTTCTTACTTGATATGAGTTAACAAGAAAAAAACAAGTAAAAGTGGCTTAAAATTATTGTTTTAAAGGTGTTTTTTTGAAGTGGTATGGTGAGCTATGAAAATGAGAAGTGTTACAGGTTTTTTATGGCTAATGTTTAAAATGTGTGTGAATCCTATGATGACTGCTCAGAATGTTGTGTTATATGGCCATGTGCACAGTAAAAATAAAATGCGAAAAGTAAGGGTATTTTCGAGTTTTGATGCATGTACCTCAAATGTGGACAAGGTACAATGCTCAGCTGTTATTCAAATTCATTGGCTTGTGTGGCAAAAATAATGGATTAAGGTCACTTTATGCAGCTAAGTCATGAAAGAGTCAAGGTTACCCTCTAATAAATCGAATGAAGTCATGAATATGTTCTTAGTCATGGCTATTTGAGCCTTAAAAATTGTAATTGATCCAATCACAAACCTAATGCTAAGTCTTGGCATGAAAGTTGGATGATTTTTTATGCCAAAGTCATCATAAATTTTATGCTTCAATGTCATGGTGCAAAGGGGTGAAAATGATAACGAATTAAGTAAAATACACTAGATGTATCAATACATAGCATATAGTATTGATACATCTAGCCAAAACCCAGAATGTATTGATATAATGAAGATTGTATCGACACATTTCTAAATGTATCGATACAATCATTTGTATATCAATATATTTTGGCCTGAAACTAAATTTTAGCTACAATATAACCCTGTATCGATACAATTAGCTTATGTATCAATACATTCTCTTTTTGTATCGATATAAATAGTAAGTTTTTGGATTTTGATGATGTGGAAGCTTTTTATCCATACTTAGAGGATCGAATATTCAAAGAAATGTGAATTTTGCAAACCTTTTGGCTCTGAACACTTCACCTTGGCTAAAAATGATGAATGGTTGACCCATGCTTGCTCAAATGACCTTGATAACACCTCAGATAGTGAGTTTTGATACCTTTTTTTATTTTTTTATGTGGTGCCTAGGGATTTTAAGCCACCTTAAAAGAATTTTTTGCATAACAAGCATTCTGTCGCCCAATGGTGCCTAGTGACATTGCACCAGGCAATCATCCCCATTTTATATTTTTATTATTTTATTCTATCGCCTTTCAATTAAGTCCTGAGATGTCAAAAATTAGTTCAGACAAAATATGGTGTTTACAGCTACCTTTCTTTCTATTACTTTTCAATTAAGTTATGTAAAAATGAAAGGGGTCCTAGCTCATTAAGATGTTCAAGTGTTGAATTTCTTGAAGTAGTTTGGGGCTATTATTTTGATAAAATAATGTGGACAATTGTTAATTCTTAAACCTTACCTAATGATTGAAATTGTAAATTGTTAATTGCAACATGTTTTGGTTTATATTAGAGATAAAAAAACAACATGACTAAGAAACTATCGCTAAGTAGCATACAAGATGCTAATAAGTTTAATGGACCAAACTTCATTGATTACTCTAGCAAGTATTAAGATTATCTTAATACAAGTTAAAAGGCTTAACCCATGATAGCTAATTGAGTCAAAAATAGCGTATCAACTTCATGTAGATAACCTTGATCAAGCCACATTGCAATGATAGCTTACATGGCATTTGAACTCTTCAAGAGCTAGATTAATAAAGAAAAGTTGTCAAGGGCTACTTTGATATGATCAAAGTAGAAAGCATGCAAATGTTTTGATATTAGATATACACTAAGATCAATTCACTTGTCTTGGTATGTGATACCTAAAAGTCAGTATTTAAATATGTATGACATATTGTAAAGCCTAAATGAAATGAGTAGTGGAGGTCAACCCTAAGAAAATGGCAACCCTATTGATATTGATCAAAGCTTGCCTTCTTAATTAATATTTCTAAAACATAATCATGATTTAGTTATAAACATACATGTTTATTTTCATATTCACATGCTAGTTAAAGATGGTTGCTAGCATTTGACTTCATGTTTAGATTCATTCCTCATTGAATAAATCATTAAACATAGAATTTGTTTGCTGTAATATCTCTTATTATTCTCAAAGACACACTTGTAATGTATTCAGAATACTAAAATAGCCATAACTTATGGGACTCAAAAATAATTTTTGAATCTAATTCCCTTTAAATCTACACATGTAGGATTTAATGGGAAGCATTTATGATTATTTAAAAGTTAAAATCATAATTTGACTTAGTGATAAATAGCCATAATGTTAAAAATGCAATTATTCAAAGTGCTCCAAACTAGAGAGGGTTACGTGTTTATACCTTAAAAGTCATAAATGAACTCTTTTGTCTAGACTCACATAATAAGTTACTTCTGGATTATTAGCTTACAAGCTAAAAATTATTCTTGCAGTTGTTAAAGTAACAATTGAGCCATACGAGTGCTATCTGTGTTTTGTTCTCATCCAAATTGTTAACACTTTGATAATGAGATTATCATAAATATGATCGAAGCATATTCTCACATCTAAAACATTATCCTAGTTGAGACATAATCGCTAATCAAAACAGTTCAACATTGGATGTGTTAATGATTCACTTAATATAAGTAGAAGATGTTAGCATATGCCCTAAAGCCAATCAGTTTGGATGTGGCATATATTAGTTAATAATGCAAACCTATCACTTAATTTAGTGATTCAAGGTTTTCTTTCATGTTAGTAGCATGACTGACAATCATGAACTAGTAATTCGATGAAGCCTATGAAGACATTTGGACTTGTAAAAGATTATAATGAGTTACAATTATGGGATCCTTATGCGTTAAAGTCATGTTCCTAAAATAGTTTCTAGTCATTATATTGCTAAGATGGGGCATTGACTATGCTCAAAGACTAGCATATGCTATGCTTTCTTACTTATGAAATAAGCAATCAATCTCATGGGTTAAAATATATGGGATATTTAGGATAGCATGTGGGTGCTTATTTTATGTAAACAAGTTCACTGAACATGGCTTGTGTGAGAGCTCCATTTGTTATTCTCTTTCAAGTGCCCATAAAAATGTTCTCATGTGTCAGTCATGTAACTAGTACTTTGAATTATGATACCAAGTCATCTTGTATGGGGAGTGTCATGCTTTGATATTATCACAAATGTGTCCACAAGGATATAGATGCCAAAGGTAGGATGGCTTTGGGCATGGCATAAAGCATACAAAAGTGGATGATTGATTTAAAAAGGATTCACCACTCCAACTGACGTCGGAGATATATCCCATATGTTTTTTACTTGATAAAGTTGTTGGCCAACGATTGATGAATTTAGGGGAAATTGTTTCTCCAAATTCATGAGGTTAACCATATGCTTATGGTCTTTTTAGGATATTTAGTGAATCATCGAATTACATGCAAGGCTGGTTACTAAAGGTTTTTTCAAGGTTTGTATTCATTCTTTAACATTTTGGTGGTCATAATAGGTTGCTAGATCCAACTCTTGATTTATGAATGTAATTAATATGATTAATTATATTCATTGCTAACATGTTAGGGACTTAATGGGTCACACACAATAGGACAATTTGCTGGATTAAACATGGGATTCATTTAAGTTAGACTTAATTGATTGAAAAGTTAAATTTGAAAACTTAATTGGAAAGTTTAATTAAGGAAAGTTTAACACATTTTGGATTTGGGAATCCAAATCAAAATAAGGATGTCTTAGTAAGTTAATGCAAATAAATTTATCTTAAAAAGAAAAAGTGAATAAGGTTGTCTTAGTAAGATAATTTATAAAGTATATATGTGTTTAAAACAATATACAATAAGCTTTTCTTAATAAGACAATATGGATAAGGTTGTCTTAATAAAACAATATCTAAAGTAGACATGTGTTAAAACAAAAATGGATAAGCTTGTCTTAATAAGACAATGTGGATAAACTTGTCTTAACAAGACAATGTCTAAATAGGCATGTCTTCAGATAAGTTGCCTTAATGTCTTAATAAGAGAATATGGATAAACTTGTCTTAACAAGACAATATCTAAACTAGATATCTGTTAAGATAAGCTATCCTAGCCAAATTTGGAGTTGTCCAAAATGACAAAAAGTTTCTTAGCCATAAAGAATTTGATTGCAAATCAAATTTCATCTGCTTGCATTTCACTAAATTGATCATTGCCTTGATTATGTCTAGGTCTGAGCCAAATAGTAAAAGTAAGTATTGAACTGCCAATGTATTTAGAAATAACGCTTAAGTAGGTTCATCCATGACACTATGAGATAAAATTATGGCTAAACCAGAAACCCTAGGGTGAAAATGTTTCACTTTAATAAGGAATTTAATCTTGAATTCAACTTCTATCTCTCTTTCTCATGGCAGTTGAATTTGGACACATATGGGGTAAGTTCAACCAACTTTTTAATTATTAGAGATTGGGTTAAACTTGAACAGTAAAAAATAGGAAAATTTCTTAATCTAGTGGGAGTGTTGATAAGACTGAAACTCAATTTATTTCCTTAAAAGAAATGATGCCAAAGTAGTTTTGACTAAGTATGAAAAATAGTTTTCTTAACTTTGAAAAACACTATCAGCTTCCTAAAGAGTTTGATGCAAGTTGTTGCTTTTCTAATAAAGAAAATTAGTTTTCTTGATTAGAAATAAAAACTCCAAGGCATGTTTTGTAAAAGGTTTTTGAGAAAAGTGATTTTTGTTTTGAAAATAATTTTTAAGAACATAAATCTAGAGAATCGAGATTTAGCTAAATCCATGAGATGGTATGGTTGCAATTCCACCACTCCCTTTCCATTTTTGTATTTGGCACACCTAAGAATTATTCTTAAAGGTTAAGGCTAAAGAGAAAAACTAAGAAGACTAGCCTCTTTATTAAGGTCAAGAGATTAGCTCATCAGCACAGGTGAATCACCATGCCTTGAAAAAGATCTAGTAATCATTCATATGGACATCGTTAGAAGGAAGACAGTTATGCTCCTAGTGACTTCAAAGAAAGATTAAAGTAACCATGCTGGTGCAACAATTATGTAGAGATCGGCATACGTAGAGTTACGAGACTCTAACTAGGTAAGATCTTGATATGATTTATGTTTTTAAATTCTATTTGACCACATGTAGATCTCAAGCTAAAGATCCTAAGGAAATCTAGGTATTTCTCTATTTACTTTCCACTATGCATGTTTAATTTGATTAAATGTTTTTTTTCTTATTTTGATATGCATAAGCTTGGTTTTCCCGACAATTACACATGCAAAAAATTGACAAAGTAATATTTATTTAATTAAGTTTTGTTAATATTTGCCCTAGAGCCAATCAGCTTGGATGAGGCATATATTAGTTAATAATGTAAACCTATCACTTAGTTTAGTGATACAAGGTTTTCCTCCATGTTAATAGTGTGAACAATCGTAAACTACTAAGTGGATGAAGCCCATGGAACACAACTTGTATGGAGAGCATCATGCTTTAATTCCATCACAAATGGGTCTTAAAAGGTGGACACTTACGGTAAGGTGGTTTTGGGCATGGCATGAAGCATAAGAAGGTGGATGAGTCATATAGAGAGGATTCATCACTCCAAGTGACATCAGAGACATATCTCATATGTTCTTGGCTTTGGTTAACATAATAAAGTTATTGGCCAATGCATGATAAATTTAAGAGAAATTGTTTCTCTTAATTCTTGAAGTTAACCATATCTTGTAGGAACTAATATGGATCAACATATAAGTAGAAGCTACACCATGTTCATGGCCTTTTTGAGATATTTGGTAAAAGAACCAATTACACTATAAGGCTAGTTACTAAATGGATTTTTTTAAGGTCATATTAACTCTTCAATATTTAGGTGGTCATGATTGATTACTAGATCCTGCTCAAAATCTATGAATATATAATTAATAAGATTAATTACATTAATTATTAATATGTTCAAAACTTATGGGTCACACACAATAAGATGATCTATTGAATTAAATCCATGATAATTAAGTATGACCTAATAAAACAAAGGTATAATGTGGAGGACATAATTGAATTAGTTTAATTAAGTATTATTTAAGACATAAATAAAGTTATGAACTATAATTAGAGATGCTTTAATGTGGTAGTAAAAGTAAGAATATCTTATCAAAATCATGTCTAATAGTAGGAATGCAAATAGGGATATCTTGATTTTTGGCTAGATAATTATTTTTAGTAAATTAAATAAAAATTTGATAATTAAATAATCAGTACGTGAAGTAAAATTGGTTTGCTTAGATGAGAAATTTAATTAGGAATTAAATGTTCATGCATATAAATAGTGGTTAGCCCAAAAACTTTAATTATTAAGTTAAGTGGACCCCTTTTTTGAACAGAAGTTATTTAGAGTTAATATTAATTAGGCTTATCATTAGTGGGCACTATTAATGTTGGATTAGGCTATGATATTAAATACTTAGTACTTGGGCTTGATTTTAAATGTACTAGGTAAAAAAGTTTTACCTGAATCCCTATGAGAACTCCATCTATGGCACCACTTATTGGGTTTGGTAGTAATGGGCTTGGTTGTCCCACTAGTTAGGCTTAACCTAAGTTTATATATATAAATATACATCTAAAATAGTTTTTGATAGCTAATACATTTTGGCTATAAGAAAAACCCTAGGTGCCAAACCCTTAAGATCCTTAAGCCAAATTAGTGAAATCTTGCTCTTCCTATATAACTGGTGCACCATTTGCTCCTTTGATGATCTAGAATCATTATGGATCTCTAGGAAAAAAAAAAGAAAACACATTTCTAGCACTTTTGGGTGTAGACAATGGTAATAGGAGCAGGAAACAACATTTGTCAGTTCTTTATAACCTCTTTACAATGTTTTTCTTATCTCCCTATTCTTAAAGAAATGACAACCTTGTATTATTCTTAATTGTATGAGAGAAAGCAATTGCATCCTCGGTTAAGGATTTTCTAGCCTTCTAACTAGCAACAAAGAACCACTAGAAATTTGTGAAGGTTCCAATAGCAATCTTTATGGATCACCACTTGAGGAAGGATGTTAGTGTTGCTTGTGATAATAATCATGCAAGGGTTTGACACACTCAGAGTTAAGAGTCTTTGAGTAGGTAAGATCTCTATTAGATCTATGTTTTAAATTTCTATCTGACTATATGTAGATCTCAACCTAAAGATCCTGAGAAAATCTATTTATTTTCCCTGTGCATGTTTAATTTGATTAAATATTTTTTTGCCTATTTCGATATGCATAAGCCTAGACTTCCCAACAAGTTTTTTTCATATCTATTTTTTAAACATAAATAGTTTTACAAGCATTTATTTTATTTTATTTCTATTTATACATAAATTGTTTATATATTTCAAGTATCAAATTTTGTACTTAAATTTTTAATAGGTAAAAGGAAAATTAGTTTTCTTTTAAAAAAATAAAATGAAATTTTGTTCTAGAAAAGATAAAAAATTTGATCACACAACTTGGTGCCGATAGAGTGAACACTTAGTGTTGATGAATTGGTAGATTTAAAGATAAATACTAGTGTAAACAGAATATATATATACATGTACATGGAGTGGTGTTCAACATTGAATTTTTCTAAAGAAAGCTTAGTTTTTGGTTATTTACACTTATGTTGATATTATCTCCAAAAAGATAAATTCAACTAATTTATCTTATCTTGATGTAACTAAAAGGTTTCTTTTCAAATCTAGGCCATACATTTCACTTAATCTTAGTTGCTAATCATTGTAGCTCCAAAATAAATTTCGTTTCCCATTTAAATGGATCTAACGAATTTTTTGTCTTATCATTTTAGAATTCTTTATTCTTAATACTAGAATTCACGTTTCAATGATTTAACTACAATTAAGTATACAATCAAACCATAAACATAGCACATATTTAAAAATAATGAAAAGCTACTATGTTTTAGTCACTTCGCAAAAAATATATTATCTTTCATTTTATTAAAAATCTCTATTATAACAAAAAAAATTACGGCTTTCTAAATCAATTTCTAACATTTTATTTTTTTTTAGAATTAAAGAAATTCACTAAAAAATTATATAAAAAAAATTAAGCTTTGTAACATTAAAAAATCGCACCCATTCAGAATCATTTCTGGCTAGCTAACTTCTTCATGCATTGAACAAGCATTTGCCTATTAAATAAAAAAAAACCCAAGATAAAAATATGCCTATTAAATTTAAAAAAATAAAATAAAATAATTGGAGCCTTAATATTTGATCCGAATTTTAATTGTAAATAGAGATAAAATTTATCAAAATCTAAAAAAAAAATTAAAAAATCAAATAAATTGATTTTTTTAGTAATTGGAATACAAATATTTAAACAAAAAAATGGAGCAAATATGATTATTGATGTTTTAAGTAGCGCCATTGTTTAAATTTCTAGTTCTATTTTGTTAATTACTATTAATTTCACTGTATATACATTTTGCGCGCCATCTTTGAACCCCTCTACTTCCTCGTTTGCAATGCAGACAGTTTAGCTTATTTTCTTTTTTTTTTTTTTTTTGCATTTACTATCATATCATGCAATGTTTGATAAATGGATAATGTTTGAGCCTTTTAATATTTCTTTTCTTTGTGACTGTTGGTGTCGCTTGCTGTGATTAATTTTGTTCACTAAAATATGAAATGTTAACAAGTTTTTAGTTAAATGAATCAGTATTCCGGAATAATTCATTAATATCTTTGTGATAATTTTTTAAGAACTTTTTTTAGTTTTATTTATTTAAATTAATATTGCATATATATGTTTTGATTTTTGTAATAATATAAATTAATTTTATATACTTTTATAACTTTTTATACTATTTATATTCGTTTAATATGACTATCATTTTTAATGTTCTATTATAGGTCAAGTTTTGAGTAAATTAAAAATATCTAATTATGTATTCGATGTAAAAAAAATTAAACCGTTAAATACATATTAAAAAATAATATTATCAATCAATATGATAGAGATATTAGATTAATTCAAAACTTTATTTGCACAATAACAATTATATTACTAAATATAATGATTATTTTGTTAAAATATTAATCACACAAAAACTTATAAAAATATATAAAATTAATTTAATTTTATACTAATATAAATAAATCTTTCTTATATATGTAGTGTGAAAGCGCTTCTCGTGGACTAGTTAAGCGCCCAAAAAAAGCTGAGTAATAATTTGAGATTTGTTAATTAAATATTGTCAAATATAGGTGGCGAAACCGGTGGTTAATATAAGATGGAATGTAAGCAACGAATCAGCATGTGTAGAAATTGTAATGAAGAAAAGAGAGGCGCGGAGTAGGCAATAACTTTGAGGTAAAAGCTTGCAGCTCGGCATTGAATTAAAAGCAAATTAGTCGTAAGTGTACATACGCCACTAAACACACCTACGCACTATTATAGTCAAAAGTTTTCATTATCTTTTGCATCTTTTATGCAATTTACCTTTTTCCATTGTTATTATTATTATTATTATTATTATTATGCCATTTATTTAAATCATTGGGTAGAGGACCGAATCAAGGAAAGCTCTTTTCGTATCTTTACATTTGTGTATTTCAACTTTAACGACTCTCATGAAAATTTGAATCTTCCACCAAGAGCACAAAGACACACACACACACACACACAAAAGGGTTTTCTATTGATTTGAGTGTTTTATACCCACTAAGCATAGCAATGAAATTAAAGGTAGAAATGGCACGGAATAAAGCCATAGCCTAGCTCTCACTCAGTATATAAAGGAATATACGTGGGAAAACGACGAAGGGAAAGCAGCATTGGCATTCCTTAAATATTTGAAGCAACAGATCGCACCACAACTTTGGTTTTGATGTTTGAAATAACGCATGCCGTACAACCCAAGCATTTTCTCTCCCTCTTTGGTAAATGGTAATTTGGTGGCTCATCTTTTTAAGCTCCTAACGTGGATTCTCCTGGCCACTGCAAAGCCCATCACTCAACGATCTGAAGAGATTTTAGTAGATTCTGTTTTCACCTTTATCTTTTTCCCCCTCTCTTTTTGATCATTCAGGGTGTCGTTTATTTTTCTTTATACAATACTTTTCTTTATCTTTTCTATTAAGATGACCCTAATTAATTTATGCATATAGTAAGAGTAGGAGTATGGGCAAGCATTGAAGACCCCACCCCAACTCTTGGCGTCATTATTGCAGCTGATGTGGTTGGAAAATACTCATTGGCTGCTTTTCACTTTGTCTATGCCTTTCTTGGTAAGGTTGATGGAATGTCTGTTTGCTCCCTTCACCTTGTAAATTTTCTCCTATTCTTTATCCCACTTTTTGGAGTTTCTTTGCTTCTAATGCTTGCAAATCTTTCCTCTGAATTTAAGTTACCTTCGCATGCCGGTAAAAAATATTGAAATTAGGGAGATGGATGATGTAGATCGAAATATTCATAATTATTTGATTTGTATTTTGCGAATTTAAATATTGTAGATTCAAAATAGTTACAGACTTAAATATTATAATTACTATATACAGTGAATATAGATATAAACTCTTAAATATCTATTATTTAAATATGCATTACTTTTACAGATAATAATTTTGGATATCCAAAGTTGCTATCCATATTTGTATTACTTTTGCGTATAATAGCTTCGAATATCTGAATCCATTATCTATATATTGGTAAAATGCTAAAATTTATGCTCATGAAATAAAAAAGGAATATTGGCTTTTAAGATTAGCTACTTATTGAATTCAAATTTGGATAGTAATGTAGTGATTTGATGCAAATAATAAATGAATTCAGATTTTAATTCATTTATGCATATTCACATATTACAAGAAAATAGAGATATCCAATCTGCTACTATTCCTATATGAAATAGGTGAATAATCAACACATTATATCTTATATAAATATATGAAAGCTAAAACATTGCAAAAAGTTAATTTCCCTACGTAAATGGACAACTTTTTGACATGTGGACTACCTTATATTTTTTTACATGTGTACTTATTTTAATACATAATAATTATAAATTCAAATATAAATCACTATCAACTATAACCTTTATTATCTTTTGATAATCCTAACTTTACAACAATATTAGTTTCCGAATTCCGTAAATATTACTTCAAATTTAATTTTTTTAATTATTATAAATTCAAAAGCATATATGTCTTCTTTAGTTTGGTAAATTTTAATTACTTTTAAACTCAATTTCCTTCTATATTGATTGAATTTAAAGTCAAGATTGTAGATTATCGTGAATATTTTTTTTAATTCTAAAATTCATTCGTTTGCTTTCTATAAATAAATTACAATTCAATTTACCATAAATCACTCTTAATTAAATTTGCAATTTTGAATATCAAACTTCAACATTATAAATATGTTTGCTTTAATGCATTAGAGTATTAGGTTTGAAGATTTGCTAAGTCTTCAATCATTTTATTTTATTTTTTTCATATCTTTTTAATTTGTTTGTTCCTACTTGCTTTTGTTTAGCTCATTTGTATTTGAAATTGTTTAATTTAGCTAAATTGAAATCTGAGATAGACAGTCCAAGAATTTAGTTAGATTCACTTAAGAAGTTAGAAAGTTTGCAATATTAAATGAAATTTTGAAAAGCACCAATAAAAACCATAGATCATTAGAACCACCTTCACTTCCAATTTTATATCAAATGCCCTAGCAAGTGATAACTATGACTCCACGTTGAACACCTTAAGGGTAGGGTAGGCAGAAATTATGGAGAAGCCCGTGATAAGCTGTACGAGATTGTGTAAAAGGGAGAATGTCATGCCAAGAACTCTAAAAAAGTAAGCAGAGGGCATTAATCCCATATCAGATGAGAAAGGGAAAATCTTACGCTTATAAGTAAGTGCGCTCCACATCCTATCACACATGTCTTTCAAGAATAGGGTACTGACTGTTAGTATATGCCTTAGAGCCAATTGAATTGGATAAGGCATATAATAGTTAATAGTGCAAATCAATCACTTATGTTAGTGATTCAAGGTTCTTCTTCTTGTTATTGGCATGATTGACAATCATGCAAACACT
>JBBYHM010344452.1:75726-92475 GCA_038381775.1 Adansonia rubrostipa
TGCAAACACTAATTAGATAAAGCCTATGAAACACAATAGCCTTGCAAATTTAGTAATAAGTTGCAACAATGAGATCCTTATGCATTAAAGTTTTATTTCTAAAATCATTCTTAGTAATTGTATTATCAGAACAAGGCATTGACAATGCACTAAAGCTAGCAAATACTAAGCCTCTTTGTATTTGATGCATGCAACTTATTGATCTCATAGAAGTTAAAGTATAGAAATACTTGGGGATAGCATATGGGTGCTTGTCTATGGAAACAAGTTCACTGAACATGGCCCATATGAGAACTCTATTTGATATAAGTCACTCAAGTGTTTATGGAATATGTTCTTATGTGCCAGTCATGCATATTAGTCTTTAGACTAGTGATACCAGGTCATCTCGTATGAGGAGTTTCATACGTTTATTTATCTAAAATGGGTCTACAATATATGAATTCTTAAGGTGGGTACGTTGAGAATGACATGAATCATATGGTGGATGAATGAGTGAACCAGAGAGGATTCACCACTCTGAGTGACATTGGAGACATATCTCATATGTTCTTGGCTTTGGTTAACTTAATAAAGTCATTGGCCAACGTATGATAAATTTAGGAAAAATTATTTCCTTAAATTCATGAGGTTAACTGCAAGCTGTAAAAACTAATGTGGATTGATACATGAGTAGACAATACACCATGCTCATGGTCTTTCTAGGATATCTAGTGAAAAAGACCAAAGTACATTAAGAGGCTAATCACTGAAAGGTTTCTTAAGAGGTCATATTGACTCTTCTTGTATATCGAGTGGCCATGATGCCCCACTGGGAGCCAATCTTGGTCTATAAATATAAATATACTTAATTGGGTAATTATATTTATTATTGCTATAGTGGAAGCCTAATGAGTCACACACAATAGGATAATCAAGATTTAATTAAATATGACTTAATTAAATAAAAGGTATAATGAGGGTGCCTTAATTGAATAAGTTCAATTAAGAACATTTTAAGACATAAATTATATTTATGAAATCTAATTAGAGATGTCCTAATATGGCAACAAAGATAAAAATATTTCATCAAGACAATGTCTATTTGTGGACATGGTTTTAGGGATAATATTAAATAAGGCCAAATAATTGTATTTGAAAAATTAGATAATTATTTAATTAATTATTTAATATTATTTACATGAAGTAAAATGTCGTACTTGGGTTAGAAAATTTAATTATCAATTAAATTATTTAACATGTAAATTAAGGGGTTAGGCTAAAAGACCTAATTATGAAGTTACTAGAATTTAACAGTGAACTACTTAAAATGGGGCTTACTAATGGGCTTAGTGCATGGAATAGCCATCCTTTATGTGCTATTGGACTAAAATATTAATAAATTACTATTTGAGCCTAATCTTGGATAAACTAATTAAAATAATTTTAATTGGGCTCCAAGAAACACTCTAAGTTGGTACCACCTATAAGGCTTATTTAATGGGTTTGGTTCTTTCATTAAACAGCTAAGCCTAATCCATGAGGCCTATATATACAACACTAAGTATTTTTGAAAGATAGTTAGTTGTCAAAAAACTATAGGCAAAGAACCCTAGATCTTTCTAAATGCTATTGTGACAACCCCTATACTTCCCTAAGCCCCTTATGAGCAATTCATGTTCTAGTTTATTTGAAAGGGCTTTTGATCACAACGAAGGTAGAAAATTAGTTTTCTATCCTAGTGGAATCAACTAGAATCAAGAATCTGAGGATTTTTGGATCGTTTATTGTATATGCACAAAATAGCATTTTCTTAAGCGTGTCTATGCACAAACATGGTTTGTAAGTGGTCTAAAGTTGTTTCTAATTATAACGAAAGTAGAAAATTAGTTTTCCAGCCTAAAGGAACTAAAATAAAAAATTAGGATTTTTGGATTCGTTTCCATCCTAAATGAACTAAAATCAAAAATTGGGATTTTTGGATTCATTTCCATTATCTGTGAAAAATAACTACTTTCCTATGGAGCTATTTTTCTCCTCTTTAGCACAATAAGCACAAGAATTGTTCTTGAATTACCTTTAGACTTGAACCTATTGGCTATATATCTTTTGGTTAAGGCTTGAAAAGCCTTCTGGCTATCACTGAGAACCATCGGACATCATGAAGGTTTTAATAGGCATCTGTGTCGATCACCATTAAACGTAGGACACTTATGTTGCTTGTAGCCTCAAGAATAGATCATAGTAATCAACCCCTAGTGCATTCATGTAGGGATCGTCATGCTTAAAATTATGAGTCTCTAAGCAGTTATAATTTCTAATAGATCTATGTTTTAAAATTGCTCTGATCACATGTTCTCTTTTTTAAGATTCTAAGGAAATCCAAGAAATTTTTGTTTAATTTTGCTGCATATATTTTGATTAAATTTTTATGTTTATATCAATAAGCATGAGCTTGGATTTTCCCTTCAATAACCCTATGACAAGATTGGTTATTGGTAGTTGATTTTAAATAATATCATTATACATAACGAAAATTGATTTATTGATTAATTATAAAACAAATAGTCATCTAAATTAAATGTATTAATTTTAAATCTTATACATTGAAAGAACAAGTTAATTGCATATTTATGTTTGTGTTGTTACAATATTAACTTAAGATTGATTTTGAAATCTTTGAAGTTGAGCAAATAATTAATTAAATTTCCTTACATGAATTGGCTAGCGAAATTATAAATTACTATGCACATAGCTTGATTGAGTGCTTTATTGAAATAATTAATTACGTTTTTCACTTTTTCGTTTATTCATTTTGAAATGAATTTCCTTCTAAACTTTGGATTCAAAAATTAGTTTGTGTATAACTTTTATATGTTTTATTTATCGTATTGTCTTTATTTTGGGTAAATTATTTTGTTATTTAAATACTACTAGTTATATATTTAAACTTTTCCATGTTGTATTTCTATAATTTTTCATATATTTCAAATATATAAAATCAATGAATAGTTGCTAAGAGCTTTTGAGATCAAACCAATAATATTTTATTGCTTCAAATACAATACGAGGATGGATTCCAATTTTTTTTATTGGTGTTGTATTAATTTTATCCAGTTATCATCAATTTGTTGTTTCATCTTTCATATTTTCTTAATTAAATACCTATTGGAAAAACTCTAAGATTTTCTTATATTTTTGACACACTCTATTAGAAAATCGACACAAAACTTATTAATTGAGGTTCAATTATTGAAAAATATAAATAAGATTTAATATGATATATCTTGAAACCAAAAAAAAAAAAAAAGAGCATATAATTTAATCTGTTTAATACATAAAATTTATTGTTTTTGATGAAAAATTTTACATTTCTTTTTATAATTATAAATGATATCATAGCAAAAAAATGAGCACACAAGATGACTATATATTTTTAAAAAAGGTATATAATTATAAATGAAACAAATTATAACTGTTTATTATCTAAAATGCTTTTTATGTCACGCTATAGTCTTTGTAAAAGATTAGCATTAGCGATTAATATTTAATTTTCATGTGAAAACATGAACAATATATTGAGATTGGGGAAATGCTGGGCCTGGATACAAGAAATGGACCCTCAATCTCATCTCTTTCATCCTCAATATGCATATACACACAGCAAAATATATCTCTCCATTTATGTAATCAAGTTACGTTGATTTCAGTTTTGTTTATATCTTTTCATATCTTTTAATCCAAGGATTAATTTTCATGAATTAATTGTAGTAGTAAATTCCAGCTTAACTCAAAATTCATGGTTATTTATCTTATCAGTGTTTGATTCTCATGTTGTTTGGATCACTGGTAGTCCCTAAAGTTCTGCAATTCTACAATCTAAAATGTCATTTATCTTTACTAGCATTTGAATACTCAGCATTATTTTGATTTGGTTATCATTGATAATACATTGAATATGATTAAGACATGAAAAAATAAGATAAATTTAGAATTAAATTTGAATTATTATGACAAATTATGCAAAATATTTTCACTTGAAGGCAACTTTTAGAGGTATAAATATAAAATAATAAATACAACACTAATATATGAATATAATTCATTATATTTTTATTATATGTAAAAAAATTAAGATGAATATCAAGATTTAATTCATGTAGATTATATTGAAATCCATCATCTATATCCATATTAAACATAATAAAATATAAACCTAACAATTATTAATAATATTAAAAATTATAAAGGGTTAGTCTTAGCTTGTCGAACGACACTCTCAATCGATAAATACATATATATATTTATACATATTTTTTCAACAAACTAGTCATTGTGTCACAAGTGTTGCATGTGATTTTATGTTTTAATTATTTTATATTTGAAAAAGAAATATGTTAACTAGTAAACAAGATCATGGAAACAAATATCAAATTACATAAAATTATGTTAAATGAAAAATTGTATATCTATTTATATAAAAATAAAAGTACTAATAAATAATATTATCAAATATGATTTAAAAATTTATTATAAAACTTTTAAAAAAGAAAGAAAATTAGAAAACCGTTTTTGGTCGTTTGACCCAAACTATGATTTAAGTTCACAAAAAACTATTACTATGTCAACCAAATGAAAAACACAAATAAAATAACCGTAAGCCTTTATCCATTTTAAAGAAAATCTAAACTCAAATTTTACGTAGCCTATGTGTTGGATAGATTAAAATCAAAAGTTATCATAATATCTATATTGACATGGGATTTAGTTATTTATATGCTTTAATTTTATAAATATTGTTTGATAGGATTTAATTACCTAAAAATTTTGCTCATAATTAATTGTTAAAAGCATTATCTAAAATATTCTAGCAGTTCCTTTTTTTTTTTTCTAAAAAAGCATCATGATATTGAAATTCTCAATGATAATTTCTATTAATATTTATATCATAAAATCATAAATAAGAAGGAAATAAATCTATTATTAATTATAATATAATATAAAATATTTATATTGTAAAAAACTTATTTATTTATAAATTGTTTTATATTAAACGTACAGTAATATTATTTAAATGATTAAAATTTACATTAACATTTTAAACTAAATTAATGTAATTTTTTCTTTTTTATATTTGTCAAGTTAATGAAAAATTAACACTTCAAAGATAAATTAATTTAATGCAGATTTTAATTTTTTATTTATTGTTAAATAAACTTCATTTACCTAAAGTCATCCAATAGAATTTGTCAAATAATTTTATTTACAAATGTGGTAAATCCTATTATCCAATAAATTTATTTAACTAAAATTTTTTAATATAATTAAAATTTTTACTTATAAATGTGATAAATCTTAAAAAAATTCAAATAACAAAATTAGTAATATAATCCACAATAATGAGTATTTTAAACTATTTAGAAGTTTTTCATCATATTGTACTTATATATATATATATATATATAGATTAATACAGTGTTGACAATCAGATCCCATTGACTCTCTTTCACTCTGGGTTCAAACAGATTATCTTTGTCTTTGATCAGGATTTCTGGGTGATAATTTCATAGCATGAGCTTTTGTATTAAATATCCATTGATCAAGAGAGACATTGACAGATGGAACTGAGAACAGGACATATAAATACTCGAGCGTTTCCGCCAAAAAAAAAAAAAAAAAACACTTTGCGTCGGATTGTCTTTCACACCTGTATTCAACTGAAATAGGAGTGCCAATAATATTTTTAACTGCAATTTGACAAATTGGGTCAGAATAATGAAACTTTAATGGAAAGAAAAGATCGTCAGTGCAATATTGGACTCAGATCAGATGTACCATGAAAAAAACTGTAACTGTACAAACATGCATACATATTTATGTATGTATGTATTTAGATTTATATTGATACATCAACGTAAGTCTGCAAGAGAGTGGGATCCAAACCTCGAACCAGATCCTTCCAAGGAGGGCTAAAAACTGCAAGGCTAACTGTATGTATACTTGTATGTAAAGATATTTATATATGACTTCAATTTCTTTTATCAATGCACTTCTTTGATTGAAGAGATTTATGTAAGCGATAGAGTTCAAACATTCCAAATTATTTCGCATTTTAATAGATCAATTTACAAGAAAAATAATAACGTAAAAGATTTTATGCAAGAAAGATATCCACGTCTATTATGCTTTATTACTGTAAGTCATTTGAAGGATGAAGCACAGATAAAATATTTCTTTCTAACAAGCACAATTAATATCTGTTGGGGAATCAACCCACAATAAAAAAATTGGACGGAAAAACTGAAACATTTTTGCCAGCCCCGGACTAATTTGCCTAAGTTAGTACTTGTTCTTGCTCTCCCAATGGATGATGTAGTGCTATTAGCTAGTCAACAAATCATTCAAAAAAAATGAAACTTTAGCTGGTAGCTTTAGATCTTCACATAAGCAGCTAATGAAATTAAGCTGAAATAACATAATAACTCATAAGTTGCGCAATAGAACATCATACAGATGAATGGCGCATGATTACCAACAGAACCAAAGGCGGCTCTGGTATATGGCAGCCCCATCTTGTTCCGTATATGGAACTAGGCAATGCTAATTATCCAGGGGACATGTTTTATTATATTAAAACATAGTTGTCTCGTCGAAATAAAATGCACAGTATAACGACATATTCCATGAAGGTATAAAATGGACAAAAGACAGGGAAGAAGAGTTTGCTGATGCTTAAAGTTTTAAGCCCAACATTCCCAGTCTTTATATGGGAGTTTCTCTCAAATGCTTGGAAGAGGTTCCAACCCTATTCTTGTTGTAATTGTACCCTATGGTAGATTGTAAATTTATAGATATCCAATAATCTTTTTTGATGAAAAACTACATGGGCAACATCTAGATGAAATGATGCACTTGTTGGATGAAAGGATACATCTTTATAGCCAATAGTTGCAATGGTTTGTGAAAACAATTATCAATTGAGATATGTCTCTTTGATTGTATCTTTTGTTGGTTTGCAAATACTGGCCCTAATTGTCAAAATATTCATTCCAAATAAATTCCAATATTACTAGAGTTTATTAAAGAGAATAAGAGATTAGAAAGTTCTTTGATACTGCTAATTGCATAACTTATAAGACTTCATTGTATCTTAGGAGTATTATTGCCTACTCCTATTATCAAACATCGTGTGGGGCAAATAACTCTCTAAAGAAAGCGATTCATCATTGTAGACACATAATTTTGTCTGAGCCCCTTCCCTAATAACCCTAAAATATCTGAGATCGATAATTACGTACTTGTCCCGGTGGGGATTGACCTCTTCCATGAGGACTAAATGTTTTCAAGACATATTTAACCATATCTAAATGATTGCTCCTTATAGGACCTTGCTCAAATAATATCTTACTTGTTCAATACCATCTTAGTTCTGAAGGCGCAAGCTTAAAAAGAAGTGGTAATGAAATATCAACTCCTTAATAAGTCTACTCTTATCCAATTTTATAGAAAGCTAGCCAAGGTTGTAAGCAATAATCGCGCACATGATAGAAAAATCGTCATTTTGGGGACATAAAGAATAAATTTTCGAAGAAAAAGATAGGCATCAAGGTAAAAAATTAGTCTTTAACTTTATACTTTTGAAAATTTGAAATTCATCTCTGCATATGATGTTACAATCAGATTTCTCATTTTTAGGATTTTTAAGATTTTTTTGTGAAATTTTAGGAATTGACCATCGTATATTTTTATTGAGACATGTGTAGTATTCATGCCAATACTCACCTTGAAAAATAAAAAATATTAAAAAAACCGTATCGGCATTTAATATCATGAGGTGTTAAGTTATCAAATTTATTCATTAATTTTAATTTCTCACAGTACTGCAAGAGTCATGCTCGCCAAATTTTTTTCAGTAAAATTTGTTTCAAATTTTAAGTTTTCATCTTTACTATTTTTATAATTGAAAGTTTTGAGTAATGTGTCAAATTTAATTATTTTTTAAATTTAAATGTGTTATTGAAATTTTTTCGGTTCCAAAATATGAACTTTTTATTATTTGTAAAATTTTTTTGAAAATTTTTTAGAGTTTAAAATTTTAAATATTTTTGAATATTTCAATAAAATAGCTTGAATATAGCTTTTTGAAATTCCAAGTCATTTTTATTAAATATCAAATTTCTTCCATTAGGATTTTCTTGTAAAATTTTATGAGTTTGAAATTTTTAGTTGCCTTTTTCTTACACATAAAATTTCTCAAAATTTTCTTTAGAAATTTTTATATGGAAACTTTATTAATTTTATTTTTTAATAGGTCAAAATTTATTTTCCTATTTAATGGGCTTTAAAACCCATTAACTTTCCTAATGGGTCCAATAAGTCCATTAACTTTCCAACAAGCCAAATTAGCCCATTTTTATTTTTTAACAAGCTCAACAAGCCTATTTTGATTAAATTTTTAATTAAATTTATGACGTAAAATTTTATTTTTTGAATACATAGCTTTTCATATATTACAATTTAATCCTTATAATTTGTTTTTATCCAAATTAGATTTTTTTTTTCCTAAATCATTTTACAGCCTAATATTAGGCTAGATGACTAAACATGGTGAATCACACAAAATAACAAAAATCTTTGATTAAGCTTTATCAACAAAGCCAAAAATATTGTTAAAAGAAAAAAAAAAAGGATTCGGCCAAGGGATTTTTTTTAGCTACTGGCTAATCTTTTCCCTTTACAAAAAAGGGGGGCAGCTTTCAGAAAAGGCCTAATGGCTTTCATGTCAAAAATTGGCCATTTTACTAAGTATTTTTAGGCTTTTTTTCCCCTAAATTTTCAAGCTTTCAAGGTAATTTCTTTGAAAATTTTGCTCATCTTCTTTATTTTCCATTATTTTCCTTTCACATAGTGAGCTTGATAATCACTTATGTTCATGATTTGATTCATGTTTAAAGCCAAATGCAAAAGCCATGAACAAATTCCTTGACTTAGTTGTTAAATTTGATTTTTTTTGAAAATTTTGCTCATCTTCTTTATTTTCCATTATTTTCCTTTCACATAGTGAGCTTGATAATCACTTATGTTCATGATTTGATTCATGTTTAAAGCCAAATGCAAAAGCCATGAACAAATTCCTTGACTTAGTTGTTAAATTTGATTTTTCTCGACAAAAATTTGATTTTCATCAAGAAACCATATTTTTGTTGATATATTATGTATTTTATCATGTGCATATGTTTAGGATTATGTTATTTTCCTTGGTATTTTCATATGAATAATTGATAAAATATGTTTTTATGTCCATATTGCATGATTTTATACATGTCGATGATGATGTCAGCCTAGAAATTAGGATATATATTGATAATTCATGTATCTAAGTTAAGAAAAAAAATTTTTAGTTGTTGATAATGATTATGGCCTTTAGATAATTTTTCATGCTTGATTTTATGATATTTTGGACTATCATGTAAAGTTTAGAACTTGTAAGGGCCTAAAAATAATTTTACCAAAAATTTTAAGGCTTGGAAACGTATTTCCTAAGTTGGCTAAACCATGCATGGATTTATTTGTGAGGTTTTGATGTTTTTAGGCTACTTTGTAACTATGCAAAGTTTGGGGACTAAATTCCAAAATTTGCAAATTTTTTTCCCAAGCCTTCCATGCTTGGCCGAATGCTTCATGGACTCTTAGGGTTATTTTTCAGTCATTTTAAACATGTGTAAGTGCATTTCATGCATTTTTACCCCATTAGGGACCCTTTAGCTATTTTAGAAAGTTTAGGGACTTGTCTGCGAAAAGTTAAAAAACTATTCCAAGGCTGAAGGTACTTGGCCGAATCTTTCTTATGATTTTTGTATGTTTTCTATGTTGATTTTGATGCTTTTGATGTTTGATTTTGTAATTTGTCATTTAGGATTAGATTGCAAAATTAGAAAGTTTAAAGACCTTCCAACAAATCCTTGCATTTTGAGGCACAAGTAGGTTATTTCTCATACTAAATAACTTATTTAGGGTATTTTGAAACATTTCTAGCATTTTTAGCAATTTTAGGGCTAATATGCAATTTTGAAAAACTTAGGGACCTGCTAGCAAATTTTACATTTTAAGTCATGTTCGATGTCAAAGCTACCCATTTAGGGTAAAATTGTTAATTTATATCATTATCGAGGCCTTTAGGGTACTGGGGTACTTATATATTGAAGATACACCCTAGAGGTATTTAGTAATTTACCCTAGAACTAAGTCTTTTATGATAACCATGGATACTTTTATGTTGAAGGTACATAGTATGGATAAGTCCATCTTTTTATGAAGTTATCAAGTCCTTTAGTATTACTAGGATAATTTAAAATTGAAGGTAGGCCTTTGGGACATTTAAATAACATGCATTAGAATCAAGTCCTATGTGATCATCGGAATACTTATACGTCAAAGGTGTGAAGTAGGAATAGGTTTGTTTATTTATAATATCATCAAGTCCTTTAGTTATTAGGATACTTTAACGTCAAAAGTAAACCTCAAAGACATTTTAGTAATTTTCATTAGAACAAAGTCCTTTATAATCACCAAGATACTTCTATGTCGAAGGTGCATAATAGGGTTAGGTTCATCCTTTCATGAAGTTATTGAGTCCTTTAGGGTTATTGGGATATTTTAATGTCAAAGCTAAACTTAGTGACATTTTAGTAATTTACATTAAAACCAAGTCCTATGTGATCACTGAAATGCTTTCTAATCAAAGGTGCACAATAAGAATAGGTTCATTCATTTATGATGTCATCAAGTCTTTTAGGTTACCGAGATACTTTTATGACAAAGGTATATCTTGAGGATATTTCAGTAGTTTATTTTAGAACTGAATCTTTTACGGTCACTAGTATACTTTTATGTTGAAGGTATACTTTAAAAGACATTTTGGTCTCTTCAACCAAGTCCGAGTCTTAGGATATGTTTTATTAAAAATTAGAATTTATTTAAATAAAGGCAATGTCTCTGAGTTAAAGTAATACTTTGAATGTCTCCCAGCATTTGGAAGGTGTTTTGTGAATTCTTTTAGAAATGAGAAAATCAAGATTTTTTGAAATTTGTAAAAATAAAACTTTTTGTATTCTTTATGTCCTCAATGGGGTGCGAAAGATATTTTGATTTTTAAAATCCTTTCGTATCCCTCCAGCTCTTCAGTGGAGTATAAAGGATAATGATAAAACCTTTCATATTCCTCTAGTCCTTTGGTGGGGTACGGAAGAGACTTTGATGTTCAAAAATATTGAAAACTCAATTTTTCAAACAGAATAATAAAACTGTTTCATAAAAATTTTATTTTAACATATGAGAATTATAATTAAATAACAGATATTGAAACTAGTTGAAAATCAAAATTTAAGTTAACACATTATTAATAAGGTACTAATTACCAAGCATTATAAAGGGATCAATCCTTATTTCTGATTGTAACTGACTTCCAGACCTTTTCATGTGATCTCCAGTATGAGCATAGACTTGGAATTTGTTTTCAAAGGTTTTGTAACCCTCAAAATACAAACATTGGTAGGTGACCAATCTTACCTAGCCAAAACAAATTAGTGGTGACTCTAAAATAAATAGTTTTGTAATGACTATTTATGATTAAGCTGAATGAACGATTCATCTCAATGACTGATCCCCAAAAAGTAAGAAAATAATAATTATATATGGTCTATAAAGATAAAAAAAATAATTATATGTCAATGTATACAGGAACGAGGTGTACACTCGCCTTTTAAGTTCAGCTAGTTAGGATTTGTATCTAAGCTATGTTGCGATAGTTTGGCGACTTTACTAGGGACAGGTTAGAGAGTCAGGCCTAAAATTAATCACTTATTAACTAGATTTTGATTATTTAGTTTGAACCGGTATTTAACTATAATTTCTAATATTTCTAAAACAATTTTTTTATTTATATGGAAATTTCAGCATGTATTGTTCCAAATTTTCACTAACCTTTTGTTTCCTTTTCCATGTTATTTTTATAGGGCACTTAGGATAAGATTTTTTTTACTATTTTTGAAATAGTAAGGTCATAAAAGGTTCGTTTATTCCCCTTACACACTATACACATGCATACTATTATATTCTCCTCCAAGCATATGGAAGGGGCATAGGCTACCTAATATTTTATGAAAGTGTGAATTAGCTCTACCTTTTGAGGTGTTAGCCTCTGTTTGGGCCAATGAAAAACCTACCAGGTGTAAATTTCTACACCTGCTCGAGTGTTACCTTCGTTATGAGCATGGGAGATGCTCCCACTTGAATTGAACCCTTTTTCAACATAAACTCATGATTGGTAATGATTAGGGTACCTCATTAGTTATTTTTAGGCTCAAAAAGCAATTCAAGAACCTATTTAGGTGTCTAAGCCTAACTTCATAAAATGAACTATAAGGCCTCACCTAGTCAGAGCCATGCTAAATTTAGAGGTTACCGAATTAGGTACACACGAGGGAATGTTTCTTACCTTTTCCTTTTTATTTTATGTTAGAAGTATGTAAATCATGTGATGATAATTGAATATCATCATCTATGGTAAGATCTTTGTTTCACCTTAGAAGATGGCATTATTATTTTAATTCAGATATCAAGTGATGATGAATGAACATCATCACTTGTAATCCGATTATTTCTTTGTACCTTGCAGGCCATTATGCGACCTTAACTACATGGTCGAGACATGTTGGTTAGGCAATGATGTTGTACATAAGCACCTATGAAAAGGCCTATTCATTTGCCCCAATAGGCGTCATAATGCCCTAAAAGGTTTGCTTAGGGTAGATTTTTTCTTATATTAATTCTTAGTTTTTTTGTACTAACTTTTTTATACAGAGAGCAATGATGAACGCAAATGGTGCCACCCATAATAAGATTGATCATTTTTCTTTAGGGCACCAAAATGCCTTACTTTTATTTTAGAGTTGTGTTTTTTTTTTTACAATAGGCCTTCTGTATATACTTGTTCGCGTACTTTTCTTGACATTACATAAATTTCATCTTGCACCCATTCGTATATGTGCATCCATATATCATTTATGACATGTATTTTATAAGGGTAAAGGGATAGAATGAAGGTTTTCTCAGATTTAAGAGTTCTTTGAAAGAGTTTTCTCTCTTAGAGTAGAAGTGTTAGGACTATCAAATGTCATTGACTATGGGAGATGAATTCCCAGCATGCCTAGAAATAATAGAGGCAAACAATAATGAAACATAAGAAAGATCGATGAAAAAGTAAGGTAAGATGCAAGCAACCCTTATTTTGAAAAGCTAGGAAATTAAGGGAATCATCCTAATGTTGTTGCTAGCTCATCTGGGCCAAAAAAACAACTTTTATTTTGAAAAGCTCATCTCTGAATTGACATCATTTTGTGACATGCATGTTAAGCGTTCTAATAAGATAAGAATGCTTGCCAAAAAACAAATATATATTTTTTTAAAAAGCATGATGACAGAAAAGTCTGAAGGATACTAATTATCAGTGATGGAAATGATCTTTTACCTTTGCATTCATTTCCATGTGAATAAAACTCTAATCATTTGAAAGACCAAATACTTTAAGGCAATAACTTAAAAATTCCAAAATCATGATTCCCTAGTTAAAGAGTGATAGAATGAAGTTTCTAAGAACTTATCAGTTTCTTTGAAGATTAAACCAATGCAATGCCCTTTTTTGGAAATTAAGTGTTGCAATTAGATGTGTGCCAAAATTGTGCCTAAAAATCCCATTTCTTTTTAAGCTTTTTTAAAAAGCACAAAAATTTTGACCATCCCTAGGAATTCATTCATTACTCATATTTTGGGGCATGACGAGTAAACAAAATTGTCCTTCTCTTCCTAACAATACCATTTTGAGCCTTTTTTTTTTCCATTTTAAATATAGATCAATGCCTTGCAAACATGAATCCTTACCTTACTTGATTTCTTGTTGGTGATAAGTTAAAAGAGAACATGTATATGAATTTCAAAAAAAAAAAGAAGAAAAAAGGAAAACAAAGAAATAGTAAAAACTTAAAAAATTAAGTGCAACATCATGTTGCTAAGGTACTCAAAGTGATTTCAAAAAGAAAGTCATCCTTTTTCCGAAAAGCTCAATAATTTAAATGGACTTATTTGAAATGGTAAATGACCATCTTTCTTTATCCTTTCATGAAAACAAAAATTATTCCCTTTGCAATCCCTTTTGAGCCTAATGATTTGTTTTTTCATTAAACCCTAATCAAGGATCGCCTTCTACATTGGGAAGGCAAGTAAAGCAAAGCTTTAAGGTCAGAGAGAGTAAATCCTATTCTAAAGTTACAGAAAAAGGTCCATTGTCACAGCAGTTAAAGATCAATTCAAAGTTTAAATCTCAAGTTCTTTCGAAATAAAGAATGAAGAAAACAAGAAAAAGAATGAAGCATAGAAAAGCAGAGAAAATGAAAAGCAAGAAATAGATAAAGAAATAAAGATGTGTTTTGGTTTGAAAGACATATCGAATGGGGATTTTGCAGAAGAAAATGATCTTTGATTCAATTACCCTCAAATATGTGATTTGGGCCTATCTATCTTTTCTTTCTAAACCCTGAACCAGGGCTTGAATTTTGTACTTATAAAGTCTTTTTGGATCAAGCCTAGCTCTTTGAGTTATTGAGTCATTCCTAGGAAGCCCTTTGAAAATTCATCTTTTTAGATGATTTTTGAGTTCTTAAGAACATGATGGGGCAATCAATTAAAGAAAAAAGAAAAAAAAAAGAAGAAAAACAAATAAAGTTCTAAAGTGAAAACCCATAAATGGACAATCCAAAATGAAACCAAAAAAATTACTAGTATCACCTATTGGGATTACCAAAATTTTGCAAGGAGAAAAACTATTTTAAAGAAATTTGGTGACATCCAAAAATCATTAAGTCAACCCATAGTTAAGCACACCTATTTTGAAAATTAAATCTATCCTTCTTTCAAGTTGACCTTCTATTCTTACCCTTCACAATCAGTTTTGGTACTTACCAAAGTGCTAATAACTAGGAAACTTAAAAGAACATCAAATTTGTTTGATTTTCAAAGAAATTCATACTTTATATGACCTAATCCGTTCATGCCTCTGAAATAGGGCATGTATCCTTTTCACACTGGAAATTTTAGGCTAACACAAGTTTTTAAGGTTTTTAAGCTATTTTGAGAAAAACAAATTTAACATGACATGCCTTTAACCTAGAAGTTTTGAACAAAATATGTTTTTTTTTTCAATAAGATAGTTTTTTTCTAAAAAAAGGTTGAAAAGCTAATATGAAAAAAGTCAAAGGTTTTTCTAGTTAAAGAGTATTGAACCAAAACAATACCTGACCCATGAAAAGGAAATAATAAGATTAAAATTTGAATTCGTTGGGTTAAAATGTTGTAAAAGGATTGAAAAAGAGAGTGATCTTTTTTAGGACATGAGAGGATCAAAGTATGTCTTGATATGGAGCCAATGAAAGACGTTAAGTCAAATCTGAAAGATGGCTAAATGGAGTTTTGATCTTTACATTATTCAAAACTTATGCTTTATTTGCTATCATGGTATGTAAACCATTTCACATGCATCCGCACTATTAGATACATTTGTATCTACTTCATAAATGACACTAGCTTTTGCATCATTTGCAATTGCATCGTTCCATAGCAATTGCATTATTCTCAACACTAGCAATTTGTGTATTTTAATTATTTAATTTCTTTAAAAAATGTAATCATCTACTTAAATAGCTGCAATTGCATTTGTTAGCTTTGAATTAATTTCAGTTTTGATATAACAATAACATAAGCTAAATTAATTTATTCTCCACTGTTTCTAACTTAGTATTTATGTTAAATTGAATAATATTTTGAAAAATACTAAGTTTCTATTTTCTCAAAAATATATGTTCCAAAGTGCACACTTATACTTAGAATATATTTGAGATATGTTTGAATCAATTTCAAGCCAAGAAAAAACATTTTACAAAGGATTTTAAAGGGATGTATTGATGCGATGCATAAATGTATCGATACCTTGTTAAAACCCTCAAATATATTGATACAAATCACCATGTATTAATACAAAGCAGTGAGTATTTATACACACTCTATTTGTATTGACATATTGCTTGAAAGTAGCTAAGGTTTGGCTGAAACCCCCGAATATATCAATACAAGCATGTATGTATCGATACAAAATGACAAGTATCGATACTGGACCTTTTGTATTGATACAATAGGTTGTGATGATCACTTTTTTAATTCTTGTATCGATGCTATTAGTCTTGTATTGATACAACAGCATGGGTTTGAACAGAACAAGAATTTATGAAGGCTACAATGGCTCTCCAACCACCTCATTTAATGCCCAATGTCTATAAATTAATTCCAAGCTATAAATAGAGGTTCCTAACAGCTGGAGAAGCAAGAGATACTAAGATTAATCAAGCACTGAACAACATAAGCTTAAAGTCTTCAAATTCTTCATTTTCTTGTATCAAATTATACTCTTTCAAGTTTATTTGTATCTAATCCACTTTGTACTTAATTTTCAGCAAACACCCACTTACTAGAGGTTCAAATTATTTGCAAACACTTTATTCATATCATAAAAAGGGTTGTGTGAAAGTGAGTCAAAATACTTAAGAATTTGGAGTAGAATTCCTAAGGGGATTGAAAGGTTCTATCCAAGCCTTAAAAGATAAAGTTGTAAGGTTATACCTTAGCCTTAAAGGTAACAATTTCATTAGTGAATTATGAGAATCA